>PVHP010006823.1:0-58978 GCA_004024765.1 Zapus hudsonius | reverse complement strand
ACACCTCCATTCTTTTCTTCAAGGATGAGACCCACCCAAATGATCAACTAACAATCAACTGATTGTGAACTTTCATCATACCCACTACATGTCTATACAGCAACACCTAGGATTAGTGTCAGATTAAACAGTGGGTGTTGAAACCTGGCCAAGTTAACATAATCCAAAGTTCATTGCACCATGAATTTTTACTGGGCTGTCTGGTAGAAAGATGTTCAGTGGTGGAAATCTTTGATCTCTGCATTGTGTGGTGTAAAAGGCTACTGGGCATTTGTGACTATCGAGTACAGTGACTGGTACACAGCCAAGGAAATGAATTTTGGATTTTTTAAATTTAAATTTAATTTCAGTCCTGGACTACATCATACCGTTGTCGGTTAAGGATTGTATTTCTAGTTAAAAGGAATAAACTGATGAAAACAAATTGTGTGTTCTGATTGCCTTTTGAAGCACACAGCCAGAATCTCAATCAGTTATTGACTTTGATGAGGACTGTCATAGTCAGCCACATACCACTGCAATGACTTTCCAAACCAGGCACAGTTATGGGAGGAAAAGATTTATTAAAGCTACAGATCCATGATGGTGAAAGAGGCTAGCTGTTGTTTTCGCCTCCCAGGGCGCCGTTAGCCGCCCGCGGAGGGAAACCGGTGAAGCAGTGGGAGCTGAGCGAAGGCCAGTTGTTGCTCCACTACTCCGCTGTCTCAGGGCCGTTCCACAGAGCTGGGGGGCCGATGCAAGGGGGGGTCCGGTGAGACACAGACACAAGCAGATGTGTATAGTATATCCACGTGGTTCCTTATTCAATTGGGAGAGCTTTCATTTATAGGAAAAAGTGGGCCAGGGGGATGGGGAATAGGGAAGAGAAAAGGGAATGGTTGGTTGGGGTGGTGAGTTAGTGGCCTGCACTGGGATAGGTGAGTATGGACAACCTGAGAATACCTAATTTGGGGGGCCTGAGTGGCGGGAAATACGTGATTCTAGCCACGGTCGTGGGGATGGGTACAAGGAAGTTTGTCTGGTACCCATTGCCAGTCATGCTGAGATGGGAATGCTGGTTTCTGTGGCTTGCCCATTGGGGGGTTGGGAGTCAGGGTTGATGGAGCTGGGAAACGCCTACCGAATTATCAGGGTTTCACCACTCAGACATACTTAACCCTTTGTTCTCCGTGCCCTCAGTAGCAGTGCCAACAAGCAGTGTCCAACAGCTAGCCCCCTTTCACAGGTGCAAGCAGAGACACAGAAGCCATCACCAACACCACACACCAGCCAACGGGCCGGGGGAGAGATTTCTTTCCCCTTTCTATAGCCTTAGTGTGGGGTCTTGAAACCTTTTCCCAGACTTGTTGGTTTCCTGATTCTCTGGAATTTCCTTTCTACAATGCCCTCCCAGGAAGGGATGTTCATTTCTAGTTTCCCTGAGCTTCTTTACATCCTGCCCCCTACTGAGAGGCTTCCTTCCTGTGAATATCCTTAGAGACCCACCCAAGATGACTAAAAAGGTCAAGTTGACAAGAACACTTAACCACCACAAGGACCTTGAAGCTTGCTACTATCATGGAATTGTGAGTCTTCTGAGCAGCCCACACAATATAGCATGGAGCAGCTTCAGGCTCTTCCCTGAGCATGGGGCTCCTTCCAGATGGCAAACTTGTTTAAAACAACCACCCTTCATGGTCTGCACCACCTTCTCTGATTAACGGGCTGTGTTACTACTCATTGTTATGAAAACACATGTGGTAAGAGAAATGTCCCCTCTGTGATGAAAAAGCTGGATGACCTCTTAAAAATCGAAAACATATGGACCACATTCCCTCAACACAATGAAATGAGATTCAAAACTTAACAATGAATCTGTTTACAACCCTTAGACATAAGCATTACTAAAAATAACTCATGGGTCAAAACGGCTCAAAATGGAAATTAAAATGTATTTAGATAAATCCATAACAAAACTACTATATATTAAAACATGAAATGCAGCCAACATCATATTAAATTACTTTTCTTGCATATTTCGAAACACTTTTTTACAAGAGAAAAAATGTTAGTAGATATGAACTCTAAACATTAAAAGAATGTCAAAATTAACCCCAAGAAAACAGCACATAATAACAAAGATGAAACAAAGACCTCCACCCAGAACTGATAGTCGAAGGTGGCGTTTGCTTTTTGTTTCCCTGGCCATTGAGCATGGTGGGCAAGCACTCTGCCTCTCAGCTGTATCCCCACCTATAGACAGGGTATCAGGTAGCCCAGGCTGGCCTTGAGTTAACTATGTAGCTGATCTCCCCATTCTCCTGCCTCCACCTCTCAAGTCCTACAGTGACTACCATACCTGGTTAAGTTTAGTCTTTAAAATATGTATATATTTACACTTTTGTGCACAAGAAAAGAGAAAATACAAAACACAGTTTTAGGAAAGAGAAGGTATAAAGAGATGAGATTATTTGTGTGAATATAAAATTAGCCAATATTTATTGAGAGCTTTCTGTATTTTAGGCAACTATTGTAGTTAATTTAGAAATAAATTGTAGCTAATTCAATTCTTCATGCACTACAATACTGAACAGTCTTTAAATGGAAAAACAGAAGTACATATCCACAACACTGAAAGTTGCTTACACTAACAGGGGAACAAAGCAGGTCACAGTTGACAACACATAAGATCTGATTAAAAAATATACATGGACCTGTCAATATCTACACTGATATCTATAGTTTAAAATACAAAAACAGTCCAGGTATTGGAATTGGATTCTGGAGAACTTTTCTATTCTAGCAAATCCATTTCTATCTTGGTTATACTTTTTCACATGACTGCCTGCATTAGTTTTAATAATCAGATGGATGACATTTTCATTTTATTTTATTAATTTGAGAGGGGGAGAGGGAGGAAGGATGGGAACACCAGGCCTCTTGCTGCTGTAAATAAATTCCAGATGCATGTGCCACTTCCTGCATCTGGCTTTATGTGGCCGCAGGCTTTGCAAGCAAGTGCCTTTAACCACTGAGCAATTTCCCCAGCAAGGTAAATAATGTTTTCAAAGTCTCTAAACATGTTAAGTATGGAATTGACTCCTGGGAGACTACCGTTGGGAGACAATGATTTCACTTGGGGAGCGTGTAGAGTAAGTGTAGTATTCATCACCACACTTGATGAAGACAGGCTTGGCATGTGCCCGGTGTATTTCATGTCCTGCTGCTCCTCTGTGACATGACACATACTGACACAGACATGAAAGCCTGTAGTATATTTCAGGATGCCCAAAGGGGTGACGTTGAGATGTATAACTGTAACAGCCTCTTCAGTTACATCAGGGAAACTAATTGACCAAGACCTTTTGGCACCTGTGCAGGAGAGACGAAGGCCGTGGTTTCCTTGTCCAGCAGGGCACAGGCACAAAGGTGGCAGCTCCAGACCTATGTCACTGCGAATTATCCCAGCCAGTGAGCCTGGCCTGCCACCCAGACTGCTTTCATATTTTAACATAGAATGGTTTTATTTCTCTATGTTGATATCAGATCTGCTTATCTCTTGCTTCTGGCATAGACCTGGTATTCATTATATTTCTGTTGAGAGGTTTTTAAAAATATTTTATTTATTCATTTTCAAGCAGAGAGAGAGAGAGAGAGAAAGAGAGAACACCAGGGCCACTACCTTGGTGGGTCTGGCTTATGTGGGACCTGGGGAGTTGAACCCGGGGCCTTAGGCACTGGAGGCAAGTGCCTTAACCGCTGAGCAATCTCTCCAGCCCGAGAGTTTTAACACATGTCCTGATAATGACTTATAACTCTGTCTGATGATGGCAACTTGAAGTTATCAGCAAGCTCTTCCTCTGTGGCTGTTGGCAGAGATTATCATTTGCATTACTGCTCACTGACCAAGTGACTGAGATGAATTGTGAACTTAAAAGAAACTGGCAAAAATTACATCACCAAGCAAATTTTACTGACACCCTATCATGGTCTCCAGTTTTCATTTTCTTCCTTCTGCAAGCTGACCTTCCTCAGTGGAGAAGTCCCAAGTCAATATGAATCGGGCTGAGCTTGAGGGCTTGGTAAACTACAAGGCCTTGGACTTGGGGCCCTACCAGATCAGACCGACTAGATTCTGTAGGTCAGGGAGTTGGGACAGGGCTGCAGCTTAGCATGTCTAACAAGTACTGTAGAAAAGAACTCTAGAGTAGCACAGGGCAAAAGAAATGTGATATGAGCCAGAAATGTAAACTCACTCATGAAATTTGAATTTTCAAGATGTTATATGGGACAGGCAACCTGGCCAACTTTATTGTATGGATACTTTCTTTTGTATAAAATGGGGAAGTTCTGGAGTATGGCAGTACCATGATTAAATTGTTGACAAAGGGAAAATAATTTATAACATGTAAGAGAAAACATTTTAAGAAGAGGTTTTAACCGAGAAGACCAGCCTTGTCCACAAGAGAGACCAGGAGCCGCCTGGACCTGTGACAAAGGCCACAGGGGGGAGGGACAGGAGCACTTAAATAGAACTCTACTCTTTTTATGGGTGAGTGGCATAGATAGGAACAGAGAAGGGAAAGAGAATGGGTGAAAGATGAAAGACGGATGTTGGAAAGGGTTAGAGGTAAGAGAAGCACAGAAGGAAAGGAACAAGGGACTGTGAAGAGAGAATCAGGAACAAGAGAGGAGGTGAGAAAGAGAGATAGAAGATGGATTAAAAAAGATGAGTCAGATATGCAGGATCATGCCTGTGATTCCAGCATTTGGGAAGCAAAGGCAGGAGGATTCAAGCAAGTACAAAGCCAGCCTGGTCTACATAATGAGTTCCACGCCAGCTAGGGCTATATAGTGAGCCCTTTCTTTGAAAAAGGAGAGAGAAAGAAAGGGAGAGGAGATAGAGACAGACATCAAAGAAGATCCCAAAGGTGTGACACTGGCAGCTGGAACACAGAACGATGGTGACACCTTTTATAGAAGCAGGGAAGCATCAGAGAAACCTCTCTAAGGTGCGCTCAGGTTAGTAGCCCAGGCCTTGGAATTGCCTCTTCATTTGTTCCATGCACTCTACCAGAGGTGAAGGGCTGTGTTGGATCTGAATGTCCCCTTTTGAAGTTGTTATTGAAGAACTATGAGCACCAGATCAAGGCTCCTTAGGAAACAGTCCCAACGTAAGGTGGTAATGCACCTGCTGCAGAATACATATCCTATAGTCTTCTGCTAAAAAGAGAGATGGTTATTCTCACCAGGTCAGCTAATGTTCAGAAAAGATTTTCAATTCAATCCAGGGCAGATTTTATTCAAATTTTGGGTGGCTCTTAGAGAGTGGTTCCCATGCCAGCCTCTAAGACAGAAGCATCCCTGTTCTTACCACAACCGCTTGTCTGTTGGGTAGCCCAGGCGCTGTGGAAATGGCTGGTCCATTTGCTGGACGCTGCCCATCTCATCATCACCAACCTAGGTAGGTGCTCCCTGTCACTCCCATGTGACAGATTCAAAGCTCAACCTTAGAGAAATGGCCAGAAATGACAGCAAAACCCTCTGCAGGGAAAAATCCAAGCCATCACTTCCCATGGTTGAGCCAAGAAAGAGGAAGAAAAGGAACTTAATGGTAAAATGAAGGGGGGTGGGAAGGATTTTCCATTTGTGTTTCATTGTGTCTATGGATCATATTTTGATTATTTTGTAATTTCTTTTGGTTTTGGCATACTTTGTGGAAGGGAGACGTTAAGGCATTTAAAAAACTCATTAAAACTCTGGCATTTGTTTGAGAGAAAATTTACCCTTTTGTTTCCCCTGGAAGAAATCTAACAATTCTGGACAGTTAACAAACATTCCCCATTGTTGTCCCAATTCCTCTAGAAGCCAAAATGAAGTCATCAAACACGTAATTATTACATTTACATATTATTTGCATAACAAAGAGCGCAGGGATTTTTCTCCTATGGTGGAAACCCAACCACAGGAGCTTCTTGTATTTCATCTTGTATCTGATTTCCTGCCATCAACAGAGTGCTAGGATTTTCCAGTCATACTGTAACTTATCTGTCTCCCTCATCCACAAGCTTTCCTTTAACAACCAAATTAAAAAATTCCTCAAACTCTAATCCTGCACAACCGCAGGAAATTCATTCACTTCCAAAATATTCCAGAGGGATTTCTTACAACTTCATAACAGCTTCTGCCTTCCTCTGGTTTTGCTCCAAGAATGAATACAGTTCCTCTGTCACTCCCTAAGACATTGCTAGCACCACCTAAACTGTGCAGGGTAATCAGTTTCCTAAAAGGAAAATAGCAAAGAGAATGATAAAGCACAAAAGAAGAGGAAAGTCTCTTGCATGGGGTCCTCTGCCGCTCTCCACATCACAAGGAGGCCTTTCTTCTCAAGTCTGCTAGTTGAGGGGAATTCTTGCTTCTCTTTCTCATCAGGGCCAGACATCTCTCTCTTCCACAAAGGCCCAGGTCCCACACCCTGTGGAAGTCAATGAAAATGCATTCATTAAAGCTGCCTAATAAAATTCTCTTCCCTGGAAGCCCAACTGGCACTTTTTAGCCAAAGGAAGACTCTTTTGTACTTTATTAAGATGATGTTTTCTTCCTTTTTTTTTTAAACACTTCTCTATTTCAAATTAGCCTCAGGCAATAGAATGGTCCTTTTAAGCCATCCCAACAACAGAGATGTTTCTCAGGAGCTGGGGAGACACCCACCTAGAAAAACCCAAACAACAACAACAACAACAAAAATGTATTCATTCCTTTATTTTTGTGTCTTGTAATGACTTTATAATTCTGATTTTTAAAAATTATTTGCATACATCTATCATCTATCCATCTACCTATCTATCTATAATCTATCTATCTATCTATCATCTATCTATCTATCTATCTATCAATCTATCATCTATCTATCATCTATCTATCTATCTATCTATCTATCTATCTATCTATCAATCTATCTATGTATCTATCTACCATCTATCAATCTATCATCTATCTATGTATCTATCTACCATCTATCTTTCTATCATCTATCTATCTATCTATCTATCTATCTATCTATCAATCATCTATCTATGTATCTATCTACCATCTATCTTTCTATCATCTATCTATCTATCATCTATCTATCTATCTATCTATCTATCTATCTATCTATCTATCTATCTATCATCTATCTATCATCTATCATCTATCTATCATCTATCTATCTATCTATCTATCTATCTATCTATCTATCTATCTATCTATCTATCTATCTATCTATCTATCCGCATGCCCTGGCACATGTGTGGAGGTTGGAGGACAGCATCAAGGTGTCTGTTCTCTCCCTCCACCTTCTTGGAAACAGGAGCTTTGGTTTTTCAGCTGCATGTGTGTACACTAGATTAGCTGCCTATGAGCTTCTAGATTCTCTTACTTCCACCTCCCACTGCCACTGGGCGTTGGGATCACAGACGCCTGCTCCACTTTGTGACCAGAGTGGTGATGAGGATCAGACACAAATCATTAGGCTGGCAAACAAGTGCCTTGAACTACTGAGCCATCTCCACAGCCACCGTTTCTATTTTTAAAAAGAATAAAAAGGAGTTATCCACAAGAAACTCAATATTTAAAATGAAATTTATCAAAGGATATAAACTGATGATTGACAAAAGGAACTACAATTAGCTTTTAAAAACATATAAATATATCCTCATTCTCGGAGAAGCAGAAATTAAAACTGCTCAGAGGTACCCATTTGTTTAACAAAATTCCATAATATACTCTGTTGGCAAAGCTGTGGGGAAAATGGCAACTTAAATATTGCTATTGGAAGTGTGAAGTGATACAAACTATATGAAGGTCAATTAATACTTATCAAAAATTCTACTGTATAAATCAGAGGTTGGCCAACTATAGGCCATGAGGTAAGAATAGTTTTTAAGTGTTTAAATGATTGAAATAAAATCAAGATATTATGGCTTTTACAACACATGAAAATGATACGAAATTCAAATTTCAGTATCCATTTAAAAAGATTTATTGGAACACAGTGACACTCACCACTTTTGTATCATATGGCTGACTTCATTCCCATTCCTGCACTAGAGTTGAGTGAGGCCATTTGGCTAATAGAACTATTATCTGGACCTTCACAGAAAACATCCAGCCGTCTACTTCTCATTGAAACCCTTGGACCACTAACTTCATCTTAAGAAATTTATTTTGTATGCTTGAACATGTGCAAAGTGAAATACTCCACGTTGTTTATAAAACCTATAATTATCAACAACTAAAATGTCTACTAATAATTTGTGGTATATACTATGGCATCATAGAGGTTGTTATGAAAGACAAAGATGTACTTTAGTTATTGATATGGAAATTCAAATTGATATCAGTATCCAGCATAATATTACATGAGAAAACTGCCCCATCTATGAATTCTTCCATGTTGAACAACCCTGCCCATTATTCTGCTTTGTATACAAATGGCAGCTCGTGGACTTACAGCAGGTGCTCCTGCACCACCTCTGTGTAACAGGAGGAGGAGGAGCATGGTTACTTAGGCATCAACAAGTATAACTCTTAATGCAGTGGTTGCCTGCTAGAGAGCTGGAAGCCGGACCAACAGGAACAGGGAAGAAAGGAAGCCTTTGAGTCTGTCCTTCTTTGGTATTCTCTTGATGTTTAAATGATTACATGTGTAGCTTATTGAAAATTAGAAAATTTTAAGAACATTGCATATTGATTTATTTCCAGGTTGATGCCATCAGTCTTTATTTTTCCATCAGTCTGGCTCATTAGTCTGGATGAGCCTTCCCTACTTCCCAGGTCTTCTTTCTTTTCAGCAGGGAAGAGAGAGTTGGTCAGGATTTTCTACTCCAGGGCCATGTCTAGGCTGTTGGGACACAGGTATCTTTATGTCTACCTTATAGACTCCATCTGATCTGTCCACAGTGTCCTCCTCAACAGTACTAGACCTCCTGTCTGCTCATGGCTCCCTCCATGTCTTCAATGTTCTTTCTTCTCCATGCAGGCCACTCATCAGCCTCCCTCCCTCATGTCCTTCTCATTCTGTTTCAGAATGCCTCACGCCACCACCTTCACCTGTCAGCAGCACCCTCATGTCCCCGGCCTCTTCATCCTCAGCCCCTGTGCCCCACTGCCTGGGAGCTTCTCCACTTCTGAAACTACCACAAGCTTTTCTCTTTAAGAACACATGGCTCAGATGTCTGAGCTTCCCTTGTTTATATCCTCACCCTAGTTTGGCCACCACAGTGAACTTGTTCAGGGCCTCAGTCCTCTTTTTCTGACCTCCCAAGGAGCTCCCTCAGCCCCAGATCACCTCTCTGTGACATTTCTTCACCTATACCATCACACAATCCTGCCTTTAATAGCAGAAGATACACAATAGCTCGTTTGAGGATCTGCTTTCTGATTTCAACCTGTAATCTACTGTGGTTTATCAAACATTTCCAAGACAGAATTGAAGTGATTGTTTCTTCCTTACTTTTTCCTTTAGTGAAAGTGAAATAGTTCCCAAACATTGGAAACTTGGTCCTATGTTCATGCGTTAAAGGCTTGGGAAAAGGCTCCGTAGGCAAGAGCACTTGCCCAAGTGTGATATGCCCTCCATCCAATCCCCAGCACTCATGTAAAAATTGGGACCCAACCATGCATGCCTGTGATCCCAGGACTTTAGGCAGCAAAAATAGGAGGGTGGTTGTGGCTTTCTGGTCAGCCAGTCTGACTGAAGAAGTAGTCACTTGGGTTCAGAGAGACCCTGTCTCAAGGAAATAACATGGAGAAGTACTAAAACACACGGTCCATCTTCACGATTCAACCCTTAGCTGTCCCCCAAACAGGAGGTCTAAAACCCAAACTTATTACCCCAATGACCTCCAGGTTGTGATGAGGTTCCTACACCTGAAACTTGTGAATCAGACAGGATGTGGGCTGTTAGGGAAAGGATGAGACTCATGGATAATCTCTTGTTACCATATAAGGAAATAATTATCCCGAGGCCAAATTCAGGAAAGAATGTGCTTTCTCCAGCACCCAGCTAAGAGTGGCTAAGGAAGGAAGGACCTTTGCATTTGGGGCTATGAAAGTGACAGAGCTGTCCTTAAACGGCGTGCCACCGTTTTCTTTCTGGGCTGTGCCCAACCTTGCAAGAATGAAAATAAACTGCTTCATTTTTCACTGTTCAGTCTTTCATTCTCCTTTCTTACAGGAGGACACCTGACACCTCTGGCCTCTGCACTCATGTGCATGCATCTGCACACACATGCATACACTAGAAATACACACACACCAAAATTAAAAAATATTACAAAATTAAAAATTATTAAAATAAAGGCTCCGTCTTCAAAGTAGCAGTATTCAGAGGCAAGGCTTTTGGAAGGTAATTTAATGGCATTATTGAGTGGTGGTGGAAATTTTAGGTCAAGTCCCAGTGGTAGAAGTAGGTCATTAGTTGCCTTGGACAGGTGTATCTTGTCCCCAGCCCCTTCCTCACTCTGTTTCTTGGCTGTTGTGAGATGAGCAGCTTTTTCTGCCACATTCTCCCCATCATGATGTTCTGCTTCACCAGAGCCCAGAAATAACAGTAAAGTGACAAGTACTACCTGTGAAGCTGGGAGCCAAATAGACCTCCTTTAAATTATTGGTCTCGGGCATTTTGTCACAACAATGGAGAGCTAATTAATACACCCGAGGGACAACATTCTGACCCCAGATTATGTGTCATACTAACTAAATGAGAATGTTTGGGATGGCAATCAGATATCAGTAATTTTGAAGACATTCAGAGAGCCCAATATTAGTAATTTTGGAACCATTGTAGCATTTCTGGTTTATGCTTACACAGGAAGCCGTTGATGTGGAGAACTAAGGCCACTTACATAGATCCACAGATCTTACTCTGTTCACTGACCATTAGGATCATCTCTGTCTACATGGCACCTATTCTTTCCAGAAAATTCTTATCTAAGGAAAAGCCTATAAACCAATAAGTAATTCCCTATTTGCTTTTATCTGGGCAAATAATTTGCTCATCTGTGCAAACAGGTCCCTTCTAAGGACAATAGATTGTGTTCCAGAGCACACAGTTCACTTATCAAACAACTGTTTACCTGTCCAAGATTTGACTTTCGCATTGCTGCTGTGTTCACCAATGCTAAACTGTTCCAGCATGACCTTTGCCCAGACTCCATCAAGGTCCCCTTCAAAGGAAACGCCTTCGGGTAAGGATCTAGTGCCATGGTGAGCACTTGTCTTGCATGCAGGAAGCCCTGGGTTCAATCCCCAGCATGGAAAAGATGAAATAAAACACCTACCTTAAATCACTTAAACCCTGACCCTCGACCTCATAAGAGGAGGGAGGAAGCTCAGAGGGAGTTGCCTTTGATCATATAAAACTACTGGCCCTCATTTTATCACTTCAGGCCAGGACTCTGGCATTGGTCACGTGAGCTTCATCCTTTCCTGAACAACCTGCTTCCCCAGCCATTCTCTCCTCTGGGACCCTCGCTCTGCTCTAATGCCTGTCCTCCTGTCATCTGCTGCACTGAGATGTTCCTTTGTTGACAAACCTAGTGACTCTTCTCATTGCAGGCCAACAGTTCTCCTATCCACACCATGGAATATGCCAGGAGCCACCACAGCGACGTCTTCCTGAGCCGCCCACAGCTTGCTTCTTCTGACTCACCACGTATGTGAACCTTTGAACCTTTTTCTAATGACTCTCTTCTTGCCACATCTAATGTCTTTCATCAGAGGTCCTGTGCATGACCCACCGGCTATGACACTGCTCTTTCACCTATCTCTCGCCCTTGTTGCCTTGTGTGACATGTCACTTTCAAGTGTCACTTCATTCTCTCACTTTCTCCATATACTCCCATGAAAGCTTCTCTTCCTCACCCCACTTGTCAACTGTGAGGATCCTCAAAGACTTCAGCCTGCTCGAGCTTCCTCCTTGAAACTCACCTTTTAGAGCAACTTCCACATCACAAGACAGACAGATGCTAGACAGACAGACAGACAAACACACACCCGACTCCTTGAATTAAGCAAGTGATGAGAATGAGCACATCATTTCCAGGGAGGCTCTCAGACAAGATGGAGTTGTTCCCAGAATCTGCATGTGAGCAGGAAAAGGCTTTCCAACAAGCAACCTGCAGCCTAGACTGGAGACTACCTCAGTGGTTCTGTTAGTCTTTGAGGCCACACAGTTCTTTCCCATCACCATCAACCAAGCAGAGCAGTATTGCCTTCTGGTTACCAACCTAAGGTCTCTGGCTAACTCATGACATAATTAGAATGGAGTTTTCAAAAGACAAGTGGGAAGTGGCCTCTTGAGAGAAGAAAGCAGGACTTTACAACCTTTCTTTTGCTACTGAAGCAGACGTGAGGTACCCAGCTGCTGCAGGAAGGACACAGTGATTTTGCCCTAATGAGTTTGAGATGGAAGAAAACTTCCTCAGAAGGCCTGTGCCTGAGTTATTCAAGAAATACCTCTGGGGATGCTCTGAACTACCTTCTGGCAAGTCACAATTGTGTTTCTTCCATGCACTCATTCAAAAATCATTGTCTAGAATGCTTCAAGTGACTTCCCAGCAGTCACTGTACTGGGTGCTAGAAAACAGGTACCAATAAAAGTTGTCCACGGCTTCCCAAGAGCTCACACTCTGGCACCCATAGGACCACATGTTAAAAACAAGTGTAACTGTGACAATATGAAGAGAGACAGGAACCAAGCAGCACCACTGTGTGTGTGTGTGTGTGTGTGTGTAGGCATGTGTGTGCAGAAGCACATACCCCATATCAGGAGTCCTCCTCTCTCACTCTTCCCTTATTTCCCTGACTCACAGTCTCTCACTGAACCTGGAGCTGAGTTCACCATCTTTTGATTAGACTGGATGACCAGTGAGCCCCAGTGAGTCTCCTGTCTCTGCTAAGGCTGGGATTAGAGGCTTGACTTTTTTTTTTTAATGCAGGTGCTGGGGATTGAACTCAGGCCTTCGTGTTTGTGTGCCAAGTGCTCTTACCCACTGAGCCATCTCCTCAGTCCCCATATTTGATATAATATTTCACATCCTACAAAATGTTTTCATATCTATTACCTTACTCAATTTTTAAAATTCTCTGAGGCAGGAGGACAGCCTAAGTAAGCTACAGAGTGAGTCCCAGGCCAGTCTGGGCTACAGAATAAAACCCTGTCTAAGAAAATCAAAAATTACTCCAATCAAGTGAACAGAGAAAATAATGTGAGCCCCATGTTTGAGAAGAGACTATCAAGACATGGAGGTCAAGTGCAAGATCATATGTCTAGCCTGCGGCTGAGAGTTGGGACAAGAACCCAGGGGCAGATAGAATTCCCTTTCCTGCCGTGTAATTCTGCTCTCCTACCTCATCTGTATAAGGAAAGTGCTCGGTTGTCTTTCTTCTAGGGTTCCTTCATTTATGAGAATCTGACTTGACAACAAGGTCACTTCCCCAGGAGATTCCGATCCAGGAGATCCAGATAAACCAAAACTAATAAAGCTGTTCCCCTGCCCACATTGCAGAGTTGTAAAGATTGCATTATACAATGCACTACTCCACTGAAAACACTTTGTGATGCAATTAAACCAGTTGTAATCACAGTTCATCACACCTACCGTTTTACAGAAGAAGGTAGGTTTCAGGTTTTCATTAGTTTTATAGTGTTTGCCTCCCCCGGGAGACTACAGAAGGAAGAAATGTGTTATATCCACCATCACCAATTATCCATATTGCTAATGGGATGGTCAGCTTTCCTGTTGGCAGCAGAGAATATAGAGAAAACACTGACTAAGACGAGACAGGTTCATCTTGGAGAGGGAGGTTGCTGAATCCCTGGGCTGTGTTCTTTCTACCTTAATGCCACACTTGTATTTCTCAAAGTTCGGTATTTTGATATAAGTTCAGCGATTATTAAATAGGATTGAGGGGAAAATAAGAGAGGAGAAAGGAGAGAAGGAGGAAGATGCAGAAAAGAAAAAGAGAAGAAAGAAGATAACACATCTAAATTTTTAAAAAAGCTTCCATCTCTGCAGATGTCAGTGCCGGGACTTGCTGCGTCTTGCATCCTCACTTCTCAGCACCCCTAAGTGTCCCCACAGCGCCAGGTTGGTCATGAGAGAGGACGCTGAGGCAGTCTCAGGATGACATCACGTTCCAGGAAATCATGCTGGAGTCACAGCAGAAGCAGGCCGGCCATGCTGGCCTCACATTCCTCTGGAAGGCCTGGGATGTAGCTTTGTTATTTTAGGTCCCTGGCCCAGAAAGCATGATTGGATGGAGATACTCCACCTTCCCCGCCCACTGAGTCCCAGCTCCCAGTGCAGTCTTGTGGTCAGCAAAGAACATGCAGTTTGTGCCTCTTAAGAAATATGGGACAAGAGGCTACCAGTGTGACCGTGGCGGTGCGTCAGTAGGCTTCGTGACAGGTGGCAGAGGCCAGGGGCCTGGGGAATCACTTACAGTCACGGAGGTTCCTTTCTCTCCAGCCACTGTCCCTTGATGGGAATAAAGTCGTTGACAGCCAAACCACACCACAGAAGCCCAGGGCAAGATGTCTTGGACAATTTACTCATGAGTTTTCTTTATTAAATAACTACCCAGGAAGTCAGATTCCCAGGAGGAATTTGTTTATTGGCTGCCTTTATTATTTTTTTTAAGGAAATCTGTTAAAGACACTTCTCGTTCGGGCTCACTTTCTCAAGCTCGTCATGGTCTGTTTATAGTGCTGATCAGAACTCAGGAAGAAGCTGGCTTTGAACCTGGAAACCAAAGCAAGTACAGGGACAATGGGTCTATTTTGTGGAAGTGTGACAAGAGAAAGTGTGACATGGATTGGACATGCAGACTGGAGTCTAGCTGGCATTCGCAGGCATCTGCCAACAGCAGGGAGGGGATTGCCTAATAGCAGAAAATGCAAACTGGGGTGCCTGGCATCTGAAATACCTCATCAGCATTGCCTGTAAATTCTGCATGCAATTTGGGAAGGACATGCCTGCATCCGGACCCTTTGAAAAGGAAGGCTTATATAATGATTCCAGTGTTCATGGCATAAATATTCCAACTATGGCTAACTTATAGTAACTAAGGCTGACCTGCTCAAAAAATTCCTAAATATTTAACAGTCAGCTGTTTGGAGCTAGTTCCAAAAGTTCTAGAATACCATTGGCCAAGAAGAAAATAAAATCTTTAATGTCACATGGGCCACTTGGTTTGCTGTATGACTTATTGGATTGAGGCCTTGGCACGTCTCAGTTTCCCCAAACAACAGTTCTATACACTCAGATGATGCAATATCTAATATTGGCATCTCTGTCTGCCAAGCCCATAGCCACTCTGCTCTGATAACCTCACCCACCATAGTGTGCCCTCATGGTGCCATATTTGGACTAATGGATTCTGCCCCCATAGCTGGAGCTGATTAAATCAGGGGTGATGCAAATACCAGGGGAAGTCAACTCATTGTGTGGTCCTTGGCAATCAGATCTCCCCTTTGATTATTTGAATAGTGCAACCTAGAGGCTGGATTTGGAAAGAGAAAGATAGATAAGGGGGGGGGGGGAGAGAGAAGGAGAGAGAGAGAGAGAGAGCACGCACCAGGGCTTCTCACCACTGCAAACCATCTCTGGAAACATGTGCCACTTTGTGCATCTGGCTTTATGTGGCTACTGGGTAATTAACCCTGGCTGTCAGGCTTTGCAAACAAGTGCCTTAACGGCTGATCCCTCTCTCTAGCCCCTGGATGGGATTTTTGTAAACTTCAACGAATAGAGCTTTAAGGTGGAGAAAGAGGGTTCTCAAGGCCATTTGGAGTTATGACATTACACTGAGGGTTCTTGGAATGTGTTTCTCATTCCAGAAGCATCGACTTCACCTTGGCACCTACAAATGCCAACTCAGGCCCCACTGCAGACCTGCTCCACCAGGAACTTGGGGGATGGGCCTAGTAGTTTGTGTTATTACATGTCCTCCAGGAGAATGTGACTCCTGCCCGTCTGAGAAGAAAAAGCTGCATTATTACTCCCAGGGGAGTACATTTTGTGCAAGAAAGGCATGTTCAGGTGGATACAGATTTATTTTCTGACTAGTTTATTATATAAAGACCTAAAGGTTATTGTAATTGGTTAAAAATTCAAGTTTTAATTTTTGTAAATAAAATCTATTGTTTTTGCAAGTGGAAAGAAGTGACAAATTTCTTTTTTTCCCCCATTTTTAAAATTTACACTGACCTTCCAAAGGTTAGTCTAAAAAATATAAGGAGGGGTTGGAGAGATGGTTCAGTGGTCAAGGCACTTGCCTGCAAAGCCTAAGGCCCTGGGTTTGATTCCCCAGTACCCACGTAAAGCCAGATATATAAGTGGCGCATGCATCTGCAGTTCGTTCACAGCAGCTGTGCCCATTCTTTCTCTCCACCCCACCCCCCGCTTACAAATAAATAAAATATATTTTAAAAATGAATGTAAGGAAAGGAGTGAAGAGATGTCTCAGTGGTTAAGGAGCTTGCTTGAAGCATAACAATCCCAGGTTTAATTCCCAGTATGCATGTAAAACCAGATGCACAAAGTGGCACATACATCTAGAGTTCATTTGCAGTGGCTGGAAGCCCTGGTGTGCCCATTCTCTGTCTTTCTTTGCTTGCAAATAAATAAAGAAAACTATTTTTATAAAGAATATAAGGGAAAGTGTGAAGAATAAAGCGCTGGCAAAAATGAGCAGCAACGGAAAATTGCTGCTCAACCATTTCAAACCGCCGGAGGCCAGAGGAAACTCAGAGCAGATCGCTCATGCGATGTGCCTCTGCACTGGACAGGATTTCACAAAATGTCCCATTAGGCATCAAAATGACTCATGATTTCTGGCACTAGGAAACGGTTTAGCATCCACTAAAGATTAATTTACATAAGTACAGTAAAAAGTGAAACAGGAAACTGAGTTAACTTCATCTGACGTATATCAAAGCACAGTTTTCACTCTGGGATTTGAATCATGTGGCAAAATAGGAATTTTCACTACAAAATGCTCTTAAAGAGACAGTACCTATGAAGGGCTCATTGGTTAAGCAGGTCATTTGAAGCTAACACACGTTAGTGTAATTTGAACAGAGCAACCTAAGGGCTGGATTTGGGAGGGAGGAAAGGTAGAAAGAAGTAGAGGGAAGAGACAGAGAGAGAAAGAGAGAGAGAGAGATCATTAACCATTTCATCGCCTCCTGGTAATTGAGAAGATCTGGGTGCCACAGCTGGCTGAGACAAGGAGATAACAGTATTTCTCCAGTTCCCCACTATCCCCTAGAGGGCAGCCCCTGGGCTGGGGTGAGCCAGGCTGAAAGGGGCTCCCTTTACACAAGTGTCAAAATAAAAACGTCTCCATGATTACATTCACACTTCACGTCAGGCCCCCAAAGGTGTAGAGGTTATTCCCACACCAAGTCATATTCAATTGACTGCAGACAAGTGGTGTCCTGTCCTACTGTGCAATTCTAACCCTAACCAGCACAGAGTCAGTGCAGGTCCGCAGGGAGGGGCTCAGTGTCACAAGATCAGTCTCATCTTCACATACTAGTAAGAAGTTTCCAGTTGTGCTCTATACCATCACCACAAGGCTATAAGCACCAAACACCCTCCAGCCCCTGCCCAGAGTTGGTCAATGATAATAGTTCTCAGAACGCAGGGAAAGAGCAGCTTACCTTCACTGCCCATTGCGGAGGCGCTGTGGAACCCTCAGGAGGAAACAGGGTGAGGTCTGGAAGGGTGAACACAGGAGCGTCTGTCTTTGGAGTTGGCTCCCGAATGCATTTGCCAACCTAGAAATGCTGAGCCCTGGCCTCCTGTTTATATGGAGGCTTCATTATGTATGCATGATTGATTAACCGGTAGGCCAGCCTCTCCTCAGGTCTGGCTGAAAGTTCCAATTCCCTCATCATAGGATGATTGGCTCCCCTGGCAGGCAATCCCATAGTCCCCTGCCATCATTCATCTCATTAGCATACAAAAGAGAATCTTATTATTTCTAAGATCTCAAGGATTGGGTAGCTCAGGAAATAGAAACACAGACTAGATATATATTTCTTATTATAAATCACCATACTCAGTGACCAAACAGACATTAGTGAGCTGGAAAATCAAGTTAGGAACCTCCCCTGGTGGCCATGGGCTGTTCTGCCCATGCTCTGTGTTGGTGTAGACCTCAGCTCTGCAGCCAGGCAGATCCTCGGTGTGATTCCCCGTTCTGCCAATTACCTGCTGAGTGACCATGGGTTAGTTTCTTGATTTGCTCGCCTGTAAAATGAAGATTATAAGGTGACATAATAACAAATGCACTTTGTCTCTTCCACTGGTTACAGGAGCAGAGCGCCAGGAGAACTCTAAATGGCAGAGGTGGTGGATGAATGCTTTATTCTAATATTTTATCTTTGACACTGGTTCCTGCCACAGGGCTCTTAATCCCTTGGAATTTCCTAGGTGATAGAAACATCTCTTATTTTAATGAGACCACTCTTATTGGGCTCCAGGTTGGAGCTATGATAAGAAGCTTGGGACTTTTTAGCCTTATCCTCATCCTCTGAGACGGAGAGAAGAGCAAGTCAACTATTAAAATTGCCTATATGAAAACACACGCACGCGCGCGTACACACACACACACACACACACACACACACACACACACACACAGAGTCCCTGAACGGGCTGGAGCTGCAGCTAAAGTGGTAAGGTGCTTGCCTAGCATACATGTGGCCCTGGATTCAATCCCCAGCACCACTAGAAAAAATTCTCTGAAAGAATTCCCTGAACTATAGGGGCTAGGAACATGGCTTAGCAGTTTAAGGCACTTGCTTGCAAAGCCTACCTGACAGGTTTAATTTCCAAGCTACTCATGGAAGCCAGATTTAAAAAGTGGCACAGGCATCTGGTGTTAGTTTGCAGTGGCAAGATATCCTGGTGTACCATGCAAATAAATAACTAAAAATTAAAAAATCTTTGAAGTATGAAACATTCAATTTGGGGAACGTATATCCCTTTGCTGGGAGAGTGGTTATACCTCAGTTCCAGAGGAACAAGGCCCCGTGAGACCTCACTCTAGATAGCACTTCATCAGTTCCTCTCTGCCCTTTAATAAAACAAAAACTGCCCATCACTATGTACCAGGCTGGCCTTGAACTCACAGCCTCCCAAGTACTGGGATGACAGGTGTGTATGCATCATCAAGCCCAGCAAATCATATTATTTATTAAATAATGAATCTGTCAACATAGGTGTACCCCTGATTTCTGAAAGCCATTCTATCAAGTTGTTCAACTCAAACAGGGAATCATGGGAATTCTGATTTTTAGCCAGAGGAGCAAATGAAACCTAGGGCTTATTATTGTGGTCTGAAGTGGAGGTACAGACTTGTGGAACTGAGCCCTTAATAGGTCAGGTTCAATGCCAACCTTGGTTATAGAACTGTATTACACTTGGTGTTCAGTGCAGAACTGAATATGTAGGACGAAACCCACAGACCAGAACACAAAAGTACATTGAATGTGAGTATAAGAAAATAGAGTTTGTTTTCCCAATACAGCAATCCTGGCTTGCCTAATGTACTTTGAGAATTCAATGAGAAACTATGTTAGAGCATTTGTCACCCTGCGCACTTAGTATATGTTCAATATTGCTATTTATAATTTGTCCCTGAGATACTTTAGTTAAATGATCTTCTTCCTGTTGGAAAAAGAAACATCTGAGTCAAAACCCAACTGCTAGAGCCTGGGAGGAGTGAAAGAGTTTGGTTATGGCTCTTAGGTTGCCTCTACTTTCTCTGGAGAGCAGGTCTGCACATCTCTGAATCTTCTCTTAGAATCCTACCAGCTGAAATTCTCACTAGGAGTGTGTTAGAGGAACCGAGGAGGAATCCTATAGAAAAGAAACTGGAAACATTTTCAAAATAGTTCATGACATAGAAGGGGATATTTACAATAGTCTTGTTTATTTCTTTCAGTTTGACTATTCTCTGAAGGAACAGGAATTGAAAACAAAATCAAAACTGAAACACTCTGCTCAATGATCAGGAAACTTTCTAAATAGATTCGCCCATGCTCTGTGCTTCGCTCTTCCGATGACCACGATGCTGTCAGAGTGTGGTTTTTGCTAACACGCTGCCCTTCCAGGGCTTTTGAAACGCTTTGAAAGGCCCGAGGAGTTGTAGCAGCCCGCTTCCCAGAGTCTTTTTGTGTGGCCAAGTGATCTTGTTACTGTGTCACTCGGCATGTGGGCTGGAAATGATCCTCCAGCCACTGCTTGGAGCCTGTGTGTGGTTCTGGCCTCCCCGGGACCTCCCCATGCTTGGTGCAAATGACTCAGTCCCAAGCACACACTCAAGTCCAAGGGTTTCAAAGGTGAAGGAGTAAACTACAAAAGATCATGAGTCATTGTACCTGATGCAGTTTGAGAGCTTTCTTGGTCCCGGTCATGTGTCTGGGTCTGTCCTGGTTAGCTGGATAGTTTTGGGCATTTCATGGCCTTCATTTCCTACTTGGATGTCCCACATCACATTAGATCCCCTTGATGGTTCTCGTTGCTTTCTGAAAGATACAGAGTCTCCAGCGGAGAGTGAGACTATTATTGGTCAATTGAGACAAATATTGCTAGGTTGGTGAGCGTTTGGAGGATGTAGCCTTTCTGAGGACCTATGGTTAGTGGGGACTTCCCCACGGAGATGGGGTTCTTGGTCCACATTCAAGGTTGCCTTGGGTACCCATACCAGTTAGGGGTTCCCTGCCTCTGAGCAGATCTCATAGCCAATTAGACAGCTGTTGATTACCCACCTCGGTTGGGCACCACTATTGCAGATGGGCACTTCTTGACTTGCTTGTCTGTGCCATACAGCAGTGTGTTCTGCACTCTCAGGCCATCGGTTGGTGTAACTTGCTCTTCCATCATTTTTAACTAGACGAATGACCAGGAGCCATCATCTTGATTTGCTTAGGCTGCAACGTAAAGTCCATTCTGAGTCTGAGCTCCACGAAGCTAGAATTAGAATGAGGATTGGGGTTATAAACTGCAAGCCTTCTACAGACAGTTCTGATGTAGGCGGGAATGAGCAAGGACGACGAAGCCTCCTTTCTGCCCATTCCAGCTTGGAGGATGTGTGTTTCTAGGTAGTGTTGAAGACATTAGCTTAGCTACGAAGAAGTCAGATGTGTGTCAGAACTTATGGACACTTTGGGAAATAGAACAAATTTTCCTTCACCCATTCAACTCCTTCTGGAGGAAGCATTATTCCAGGGATTATAATGGGTCAGTGAACAAAACAAAGTCCTCTCCTTGTGGAGCTTACGTTCTAATAGAGAGAAATAGTAAACAAATAAAGAGATTATATTTGTCAGATTCTTTTTTTTTATTGTCCATAATGAGTTACATCATTTAGTGGGCAAACAATGAGTTGTTATCCCCAATTCTCCAATGCTCCCCCTCCCCATCCCCAATCAGCTGGATATCCTCCTCTGTGGGTCATCTGGATCAGTCCTTGTGACAGGGGACCATGGATAGCCTAGTATTCAGCCAGGTTCTCCTGGCCCTAGTATGTTGTTACTGAGGGGTGCCATGCCTTTGGATAGTCTCCCCCACCACGGCTCTCACAATCTTTCTTCCCCCTCTTCCGCTCAGTTCCCTGAGTCGTGGTGGATGAGTATTAAGGCTGCTTTAAGGTTGTGAGCTTAGGGGGTCTTTGTGTCAAAAAATCGTTGGTTTCTGTCTCACTGGCTTATCCTGTGTTGATTGAATGGCTATGGCTGTGGGTCCCTTGTTCATCTCGTCAGTCTCTGCAGGGTTCCATATGGATCCTCCACCGTATGACTGTGGTGGCTCATCTTGCCAGGATCTCAGCTTTCTGCCTGCGGTCAGTTGGTAGGGTTAGATGAGCCCCAGCTCTTTCACCCTATCCTGAAAAACACAAACATAATCTCCATCGGAGAGTGAGGTCAGTGTAGGTTAACAAATATACACAATTCTGGATTACCTAGATTCTATTTGTAGTAGCCTCCCCATCAATCGCTCCCATAGTGCATCTTGTCTTGGGAGCCCAAGAGTTTGGGATCCAGTGCCTATTGCCCTGCATCCCAAGTTCCAGACAAGGGCTCCCCCTCACTAAGTGGAAAATTTGGCTGAATTTGAAAGCTGTTAATTGTCTTCCCCAGGCCCAGGCTCCTCCATTGCACGAGTGCTCCTTTCTTGGTTTGCTGTTCTCTCCCAGTAGGAGGTGTGGTCAGCCTACTCATGGCTGTGGATTGTGTTTCATGTCAGTGGTCTCTGTTTACTCCAGCTGTTGTTGATCAGTTTCCCCTGGCAGCCTGTGCAGTGCCTTCCAGCACTACACTAACTGCCTTCTGGGAGCTGGATACCGTTCCGGACCTCGAAGTGTCTCGATGCTGGTCTATGGCATTGTGGTTTCTTCAGCAACAGGATTTTATAACTCAAGAGCTTTGACAGAATTCTGTCTTGTTGTTGGAACCTCATGGGTTGCTTTGGTCAACGTCTCAGTGAGGGAAGGAACTGGTGGTTGGAGCCAGGGGTTGTCAGACTGATCTAATTGTTCACAGGCTTACACTCTCTCCCCTAACACTCATGGCCCCTCTTGCCAGTCGACTCCCACTACTTTCTCAATAGGTTACAGTATGCTCGTGAGGATTTTATGTTTTTGAACCTAATATGGTTTAACCTCATGCTTAAGCCATTCCCCTTCCCCATCCCTTACCCCTCATTATAACCTCTCACTTCTTTCTACTAGTTTGCGTAGAGTTTACAATTATCCTGGTTAAGGACCGCATATGAGGTGTCAGATTCTTTTTTGATGTAACAAATACCCGAAGCAATTTAGAGAAGAAAATATTTGTTGTTGCTCACTATTTCCGAGGTTTCAGTCCATGTTCACTTGGATCATGGTTCCTGGTGGAGACGGTGAGGTAAAGCACAGCTTTCACTTAATGGAGCAAGGGAAGCCAAGGAGCTGGGAAGGGGGCCGAGGACTATGTGTCTCTCTCCAGAGCACATCCCCAGTGACCTTCTTCCTCCAGCTCATTTCTAGCACTTCTATGGTGAATCCATAAAGGGATTAATCAATCCATTAACTAGGTCAGATTCCTCAAGAGCAGGTCACTTTCCAAAACCCCATCAGCTTGCAACTAAGCCTTTGAGGGACATTTTATATTCAAACTATAGATCATTCATCCAGGGGTTGAAGGCAAGGGATGCTATTTTAGTTTGGGTGCTAAAGGGAAGAAGTTGGCACTCAAACATGAATAAACGGATCATAATAATATCTAAGGGATACTCCAATATTCCAGGTTGAGTGAAGAGTGAGTGGGGAGAAGTTGAATTCACATGTTCAAGAAACAGATGCCATGCACTGCTGGAAGGAAATTTGCATTTCATTTCATTATAGTTACGTGCATACCAAGGAAAGCCCAATTCCACTACAACATACACTCTGAGGGGTTGTGGGGAAAGGTAGTGGAAGGTAATGGCCAAGTCATCACATGTGAAACAATAAAAACTGCAGAGATGGCTTTCAATACAAATTCTCAGAGTCACCAGCTATTCTGTATACACACAATGTATTAGATAGCAGGAAGTGCAGTAGTGAAACATAACTGTTTTTGTTAAATAGCATTTGTAATTTTATTTCAATTTTGTATTTAACCTGTGTTAATTAGCCTTTAAAAATAGTAGATCTATTTTTAAAGGAAACTGATTTTTTAAGAGGAAATGAATATTTTTATTTTCTTTTTCACTGAATGTACACCAAACAACAATTGCAAGTTTTACATAGGAAAATCTTAATATTTAATTTTATGTGTCAAATGATGGCATTGGCTCTCACTGGCTCCTGGTCATTGTATTCTGAAGAGCTGAATGTATTCTGAACGCAAGCTGATTTCATTTACCTGGTTTAAGGCACACTTCCAGCACTTGCCTTCTCTTTTCAAGCAGGTTTCATGAAAGCTTCTGCAGAAGACTTGTTTTGATTACCCGGTTCCCTTCAGCCTAAGATCACCATCAGCGTTTCCCCCTTGCTCCTCATCCATCACAGAAAATATTGTACTTTTGTACAGCATGACTCAAACTCCACTTTATGTTTGTAATTTTCCATAAGATGTATATAGTGTAAACTCAAAATGTTTGCTTGAAGAGACATCTGCTATAAATAAAATGACAGTGAAATTTTTCAGGAGAGTTGCAAAACTACTCTTAAGGCACAAAACACCAGCTTTCTCTAGCAGATTCCAGAACTTTCTGACTTCCAGTGGGTCAACAGTGTTTACCTCTAGGCTCTTGAACCCAAAGGAAATTTATTTTTAAATAAGAAAAACAGTGGTGGTAACAGTGTGAAGGTCCAAATTGGCACCAAATAACATTAAATACATTTTCTACATTCAAATCAAGTACCAACAATATAAGAAGCAAATATCATCACCCATTACCAGATTAAGGTTGATGATTTTTATTTTATTGGTTTGGATGCTTAGTTTGTACTTGATTTATAAACTTGATTAGTTTTAATTTTCCATGAGAGCTATAAGTATAAGGCATTTCCTTTCATTCACCTTAAAGAAGCATTACACTACAAAAGACTGCACTCAGCACTGATCATTTAAAATATTTTAAAATAATTTTAAAAATTTTAAATAATCACTTCATTGTCATATTTAAGAAGAATAAAAAATAAAGACAGAAAGAGAGAGAGGGAGAAATATTGAATTGGCATGGCCCAGTGGCGTATACTTATAAACTCAGATGAGGTAGGTGTTTCTTGAGTTCAAAGCCAATGTTGGCAATACAGCAAGACCTCACCTCCCCCCCCCAAAAGAAAAGAAAATTGAAACAATGACTTAATGAACAATGTCCTCTAAATCCAAGGTCATGGGGGGGTGGACCACTATAGCATCCTTTTTTTTTTTCTTTTCCAAGATGTTGTTGGTATCCTTGAACATTTCTGTGTCCAGTTGTTCTTTGCCTCATTTCCCTTTTCTAAAGACTTTCTTGTTCATTTGTTTTGACTGTGTGGAAAACACAGAAGGGCTTTTTTGTTTCATTTTTTTCAACGCAGGGTCTCTCTCTAGCCCAGACTGACCTGGAATTCACTCTGTAGTCCCAGGCTGGCCTCAAACTCATGGCAATCCTCCTACCTCAGTCTGCTGAGGGCTGGAATTAAAGATGTGTGCCACCATCCCGGCTATAGTAGGAATTTAAACACAGGTCTCTGGATGGGTTATGATTCTGTTTCTTTATTGTGCTCTGGTGATACAAGTCTACTTTCAATTCTAAGCCTGCAAGCTCTTTCCTATCGAGCCCCTCTAGACTGGCTGTGCCCATTGCAGAGCACTTTTGTGCATGGCTCATCCTGGTAGATGCACAGGTCTGCTTAACTTCCCTTCTGAATGACTCCCTCTGCACAAGGATCTTCATCCCGTCATCTCTCGCCACTTCCTTTATTTCCTCCAGTTGCAGCACTGGATCTCTCATTTACGCTTTACTTGTTCAGTACCTGCCTGTCTCATCCAACTATAAGGTGTAGGAAGTCAGGATCAATACCCATACCATTTTGCTTTGTTTTGTTGTGGTGGGGATCAAACTGAGAGCTTTGATCACTCTTGGCAAGGAATCTACCACGGAACTGACCCCAACCTCACATTCATGTTTTTGTGTGCGTATGTGTATATATGTATATGTACACTCATTTGTGTGTGAGCACACAGGTGTGCATGAGTGTATGTGCACATAGGTGTGGGTGAGCATGGAGGCCAGAGGTTAATGATGGATCCCTTCCTGAATCACTGTACACTTTACAGAAGCAAGGTCTCTCACTTGATCCCAGATCTCGCCAATTCAGTTAGTCTAGCTAGCCTGCTTGCCCCAGGAATCCTCTGTCTCTGCCTCTCACCTTCCAAAAGCTGAGATTATAAGAAGGTCACCACCACACCCGATCAGCATTTACATGTGTGCTGGGGATCCAAACTCCAGTCTTCCCTCTTGGACAGCAAGTGCTTTGTCCACTGAGCCATCTCCCCAGACCCCCACATCCGTGGATAGGACCACTCTAGTCAGCATCTTGCAAACTATATGACACAGGGTAGAGATATAGGAATCATTAGTTATCTTTGGAAATGTGGAATTTCTGCTTTTATGACTTAGTACATTCTGGGATAGCCCATTACCTAGAAGTCCCTCGTGAAAGTTCTGAGAACTTAATAATGAAACTCTGTAGTAAATGAGTTGAAAGAGCCAGCAGAGGGTCAGGTTGCATTGCTAGAGATGAATGGCACATTACAGTCAAAAGCAGGCATCAGCTTCCCACAGAGCTGCTTTGCTGTTTAGGCCACAAGTACTCATTTATCCTCCTTATTCCCATGGGTTATTTCCTCCATGGTTTGACAAGGGAGTGGGAGGAAAATACGGGCTCTTATAGGTCAGAATGAGATTGATGAAAGTTGGTACCAAAGATGGAGACAGTGATCAAAAAGGACTAGTTCTTAAACCTCATATATTTACTAATTCAAAATAGAAGTGTGTTGAGTTATATATATATGCATATATATGCATATATAATAGCATATATATACATATATATAGTTATCATTTTCCATTAACATTTCTTCTGCCTTTTGATAGCTCTTAGTAAATGATGCTTTCTTATGGTGTACTTAGCAGCCTTTTGCCTTTTGAAAAGTGGATAGAACTATGTGCACTTTACAATTTGTAACAATTTGGAGTCCTTTTTTAAAAAAGGTATGTGGCAAGTGTCTAACATTAGTTTGCTCAGTGAAGGAACTTAGAAGAGCCTTGATAGGAGTCGGATCTTCCTGACAGAGAAAAAAATAAATGGCTGCCAACAGTTTCTATGTAGTTGGGTAGCTCTTCCAGTCAAACAGTGGGGTCTGCTTCTGCTCAGCATGGCTCTAGGTCGGCTGTGTGCTTTATTTTGCTCAACGGAATGTGAGCCAATGCACTTCATGACTTTGTGAGCCTCGAGATGCCTGAGTCCTCTGGAGGAACCTTAGTGAAAGTGCAACTACTGAGTGGTGACATTTGAGAGAGACTCAAGTGAGCTGCCCGGCTATGAGGAGGAGACGGAGGCCATGTGACATCTTGCAGCCCTGGCTGCTCTGGCTCACACAGCACCTACCATGTAGAGCAGATGTGAGTCATTCCCACAGAGTACAGTCTGATTTCCTGACACGCAGACTGGTGAACAATGACATGGTTTTTATTTTAAGCCGCTAAATTTTAATGGTTTGCTACACCGTAATAAATGAGACACCCATAGAATTAGGGTTTCATTCCTCCAAACTGGTCCTAAAATTTCCCCAGTATGGAACAAATTGCCCTTCAAATCAAGAAACATCCTTCAATGGCATGAGCATTGGAAAAATTATTCATGTTTCTCCCACATCAGATTTCCCGCACTAACAAGGAATTCAGGAATGCTATAGGAAGCCACAGTTTAACAACCAACCCTGCTGGCATCATTTCCTCAAGCCACCTTCCCATTCACGGTGGTTTCGCTCACTGTGACAATGCGTCACAGTACCTGGGATTCCCAAAAGATGTCTGGCTGCATAACCTACTGTAAAGCCACACGAATGCTAACAGAATCATGTCTAGCAATGTCTAATGTTTCCGCTTGTCTGACCATGACAATTCCTAAGAGAGCCACATTTATGATTTACTCAACACCATGACCTGGATCTGACAAACCTTTGGCTGCTAGGGCACAGACAGATGCCCCAAATGACTCTCCTGAGAAATGCCACTCAGAACAACTGACCCACTGACCAAACAGGATATCCTCCATGAGAGCAGCCATTTCTCAAGAGGAAGTATGAACACCAGGAACATTGCAAAAGGGAGGGAGGGCAAGGATGCCGAAAGATTAGTATCCGTTGAAGTGCAAAAGGGAAACTTAAACTCTCACTTCTGCAGAATGGAAAGCTATTTTGGTATCCAAGTGCGGAAAGATAACACTCACCAAATAAATTAAAGAGTCATGAAGCTAGGAATGTGCAGGAATTCATGAGTCTGGTTTTCCTGAGCTGATGTGCTCTTTTGAAAAAAAAAATTTCCTCTATTGCTCCATGAAATAGAAGTGTATGTGTGCAAGTTAATCCTTTAAAATAAACCACATTCTGCCATTAGGTCCAATCATTCCTATTCCATAGTTTAATCCATGCATGCATTCCAATAATTATATTTATTCTAAGACCTCTCTGAAAATAAACATGGTACGTTCTCTCTTATTTTTTATATTTCCCACATATATATATATTTTATTGTCCATAATGAGTTACATTATTTAGTGGGCAAACAGTGAGTTGTTATCCCCAATTCCCCGATGCCCCGCCTCCCCCATCCCCAATCAGCCAGATATCCTCCTCCATGGGTCTTCTGGATCAGTCCTTGTGACAGGGGACCATGAATACCCTAGTATTCAGCCAGGTTCTCCTGGCCCTAGTATTGTTGTTACTGAGGGGTGCCATACCTCTGGATAGTCTCCCCCACCATGGCTCGCACAATCTTTCCGCCCCCTCTTCCACTCAGTTCCCTGAGTCGTGGTGGATGAGTATTAAGGTACTTTCTCTCTTATGTCCCACTTAGCTTCTTAATGGGCTCCTAAAATTGAGAATGAAATCTTTTGGATAGCCTTTGATTGGCACATGAGGTCTTCTGCAGGGGGTAGCTGATGTCGTGATACCGTCTTCAAGGGAGAAGACAATTGATATGCTCATCCAGAAAGCCCAGCCAATGGTAGTTCCACTCCACATGGACTCTGTCCTGACATCAGCGTGCTGAAGGATGCTATCAGGCTGGGGCCAATACCATCCTTGAAAGAGACATAACCCCAGGGAGAAAACTGTGGGCTAGGGCCATTACCAAGAAAAAGCAAACCTCGAAGAAAGCAGAGTTCAGTCTGTGTACTCATATGGACTCAGTGATTCATTATGGGCAGAAAAACAGGTGGGTATTCTTATCTTGTAAGGGCAAAAGTTCAAGTTCATTGTGATTTTGACATTATTGCAAAACCACACTGATTGTGGGTTGGCAACTCCCTTCTGAGGCCTCATGGTTATACACTACAAATCTTCATTTGAAGTTAGAGAACTACTGTTGGTTCTTTAAATAAATATAGAAAGACCACTCATGGGTTTTCTTCTTCTTCTCCTTTTTAACAAAGGAAGTAGGGGAATTCACATGAAATCAGTGACCCAAATTTGAGGGTCCCAGTGCATCAGCCCTGCTCTCTTGACAGAAGTAGCTTTGGGCGAGAGTGAGAGACGTCCTGTGACATCTCTCTGGACCCTGGCATTTCCCCTCATTGCACCTGAGTGAGTGCTTTCACTTCTCTTTCTGACTCTGCTAAAGGATTGCCAATGATGCTCACTTGTAATATTGCAAATATCCCTGGCCATGACGCTGGGGGAGGGGCAGGACTTAGAAAATAGGAGAAAGCAGGATCCAGGAAAAGTGTATTAAATACTTAAAAACTGGATGTCTATGGGACCATGTTTTGGCTAGACACCAGGTCCCCGAAGAGCTTGGATGGTGAGGCACGGGAGAAAGCTGATGTAATGGAGGGATGTTTGTGGAGAATCCTGGACCTGTGTGAAGTGGGCCATGGGCAGGGAAGAGCACTGGGTGAAGGACCTTCACAGATGGAAAGGGTCCCTAAGGACTAGGATTGCCCACATGCAAGGGGAGCAGGAGGAAGTCCTCTTCCTGGCCCCGGAATGGAGGTTCATGAAGCTGGAACCAGGACTTACAGACTCACATCATGTTGGGCTGCATCTACCTTTGTGACATATGTAGACAGGGTTCACCAAACCAGTCACCCTGTTACCTCATTGTGCCTCATGGTACTTCAATTCTCTAACTCCTGGCTTATGAACAAGGGGAAGCCGTGTCTATAGCCCATGAAAGATTTTTCAATGAATCCAGTTTGCTAATCAGGGCTGGGCTATAAACAATTGAGCAACAGGTCAATTTCTGTTATCTTCCTATGTATTTTCAACAGTCATCATGATTCATATAACAATAGTTCCTCGAAAGACCATGAGAAAAAGATGACAAAAATTCACAGAACGCGGAGAATATCTTCTACTGCCTCTGGTTCCTGGACCAGGTTTTAACATTATTGATAAGTGTATATGTCTGGGTCAGCAAGGTTGGGAGCAGAAAGAAAAGACGCTGGGTAATAGTCTTCCTCCTAATTGATTTTTTAAAACTAATTTTCTCCCTTAAAACAAACTACAAAATAGCAACTTCTATTACAAACCCGATTTCTCCAAGAGTGTGTGGCAAAGGTCTGTCTTTTTAATCTTACAGTGTGGATTTAAATCCTGAACTTCAAAGATCTTGTTCATAGCATATTTAGAGAGGGACATCCAATCAGAACATGAGACTATGATGAAACTACTAGCCAAGCAGTTCTTACAATAAATATGGGCAAGGGATCACCAGAAGTCCCCGGATTCTTAGGAGGATTACAAGACCCTGCTTTTTCTGACTGTAGCTCTGTGTAAAGCTATAATTTCTTTTTGTATTTCAGCCAAAGCAACGTAACACATGCAATACAGAAGTAGAGAGATGATTGTAGCCATCTTTTTCTTTTGCCAGACACTAAGTAAATTTCCAAAGATATAATACCTACCTCCTTCTTACTTTTGTGGGAAAATATATTCCATTTTCCCATTGTTATTGATGTTAAAGTATAAAGGGTTTGCTGCTGTTGCTTTAACTGAAACACCACATATTACAAAAAATTTCTCAGTTTAGTATTATCAATATAAGCCACTTAAGCACACGATCCTTAAAGCCCTCAATATTTTTAAGAGGCTAATAATGATATTGAAATGTTTGGGATTGTCACATAAACCTTTCCAGTTCATCTTCCCCAACTTAATACTTTATGTTTTGTAGCCATCTGCTTGGGCTTGGATATGGTTTAGGTTTCTCCCCCAAGGGTTTCTATGTAACAAGTTAGATGGGGTCTAGGGAGAGGGCCTTTGCTCACTGGGAACTCTGTGCTTGGCAGGGATTAAAGAAGCTCTTGTGGAACCCCTGAATCAGTTGGGAGAGCAAGTAGGAACCCCCCAATCTCTCTCTGGCTTCCTTTCTCTCACATCTTACACATGTGTTCCCACCACTGTCAACCTTTTTGTGAGGTGGGGAACATAATCCAAAGGGGACCTCACCAGAGCTCTCGCTCTGTACTTAAAGCCTTACAAATAGAAACCAAACAGAACTCTTTTTGGTTATAAAGTTAGTTGCCTTGGGTATTTCGTTATAGAAATGGAAATGGGCGTTATCATTTCTTTAGTTTAGGCTTCTATCTCTCCTCTTCATCTTCTCCCCAACAGTATGTTAATATGCAAGAGTGATATAAAAATATTTAGCAATCATCATGGCATAGAAACTCGCCAATCACTGTGCTTTCCTCCCAGCATCTATGAGCTTCTAGGTCTTACCATTTCACTTTTAAAGTCCACCTACCTTTAATATTTGAGAAGTTCCTCTCCCACATAAAAAGTCCATTGTGCTCCAGGTGAATCCTGGGGCTTTGCATGGTACCTGGTGCATTGAGGTGTTCATGATCTGAACTCGTCTGTTCAAAATACTCTGATATTGTCCAATGTCTGGGACACCAGAATCAGATTCATTTAAGCCACAGGAACAAGGGAATTACCTCTGAGTCTTATTTTTAACAAAACCAGCTAACTTAGTTTGAATAAGACCCAGCACACTGCAGAGAGTGCCACAGAGTGAGCTTCTCATCAGAAATGGAAGGGGGGCAATGGGAAATTGGGAATAACAACTCATGGTTGGCCCACTAAACAATGTAACTCATTATGAACAATAAAGAAAACAAACATATTATGGGTATAGAGAAAGGGAAGTCATAAAAGCCTTTCCAGTGAGATGCAAATTAAACCCCAAGATAACAGAGTACAATTTTTTAATATAAAACAAAAATAAGCAAAAAAAATGTAAATAAAAGTATTTTTCTAAAAAAAAAAAAAAAGAAATGTATGGATGTACTTAGGTGTCTTTTTTTCAGTGGGATGAGATTCTGAGAACTGAGGAAACCAGATGCAGGGAATTTCCCAGGATCTGAGGCTAAGCACATGAGTGCCTACCCTGCACACTTTGATCATGTTCTCCTGAGTGGGCAAGCCCTTGTGCCCCTGGCATTTCCCTCTTACTTGCTCTCATGGATCCCACTGTGAGACCCTGCCCCATCGGTAACTTGGATATTCAACAACCTCACTACCACAGACTATGATATTATTTGGAGAAAGGTGTCAAGTTAAAGTGAGGGTGGTCTCCATCCCAGCATAACTGATGTCCTTACAAAAAGCAAAAACTGAGACACAGCAATACATCCAGAGGGAAAGCAAAGTGGAGAAATAGAGGAAGAGCCTATGTGCAGGGTAAGGCGGACATCTTCACGCCACGGTGAGGGGGCTATAGAACTGCAGATCCTTCCCACGCCTCTCAGAAGGAACTAAGCTTTCAAAGACCTTGATTTTGGGTTTTTCTCTTTAGAATTGTGATTTTCTTTTGTTTAAGTCATCTATTCTATAGGACTCGGTTACAGCAGTTGTTGAAAACTTTCCATCTGGATTCCAAATACAACTCAATGCTCTCTCAGGAGAGAGACCTTTCTCTTAGGGGAGTAACTCTAAGGAGCCATTTTCTTCCACTGGTGAGGTTTAGAGGTATAATGACATTTCCCCCATCACAGCCCTGACAACTACTTCGGCCACACATGACTTATGCAATGGGCCTCTTCCTCTACCTTACGACTAAAGAAGCCTTCAGTCAAATACAAGGGAAGTGTGCTTCAGCTCCTCCATCCTGGAAATCAGATACCAAAACCAGACCCCCTCAAGTCTCTTCTCATGGATGGATGTCTCACTCTGCCATCAGACCTTCCAGACCCTGATCCCCATGTGCACCTGTCCTATGAATCCCGTACCATTTAGTCACCAGCAATATGAAGACTGTGGGAACTTTGATTGCTCCTTGTGACCTCGGTGTATCCCAATCAACATTCAACCTTTCTGCACGTGCCACAGCTCCTTCTGCTCCCCACTCCTCCAGAACCTTCTATTCTTCCCATCACTGCCAACCAGAGTCCTCAACCACCTCCAGCTTTCCTTCTGCTACCCTGACTCTTGCCAAATCTCAAAGCTCCTTTCAGTTCCTCTCACTCTGGCTTTTCTTTTCTGCCCTCTGCTGTGGGGTGGCACTGCTCTAACACCAGGAATATTATAACACTGGGTGCCTTCAAGCACAGAGTAAAGGATGGAGAGAAGTCAGGGAAGGATAGAGAAAGTCAAGAACAGACCTGTGGGGCTAAAGAGATGGCTCAGTTGTTAAAGTCACTTGCTTGCAAGGCCTGGTGGCTTGGGTGTGATTCCCCCAGTACCCACCTGAATCCAGATGCCCCAAAGTGGCACATGTGTCTGGAGTTTGTTTGCAGTGGCACTAGGCCCTGGTGTGCCCATTTTCTCTCCCTCCCTTTCTCCTTTCTCTTTGAAAATAAATAAATTTATAAAGAAAGAACAAAGTTGTCGAGTACGGACCAAGTAAACCTAGGGAGGGAGATGAGGAAAAGGGTAGGCATCTATTACACATCTTTCACGGTAATAAGAAGTCACACCTCAATATTTTGTTTGGGGGATTAAAAATGAGAGTAAATGTCAAAATGCCAACAACCACCCACAGAATGGTAATATCAGAGAATCATGGTTTGTTGCAGAAGCTTTCTACTAGCTTAAGTTTCCTTTCTCTAACTAACACTGTTCATCCTGCCACCACATATAAATGTGTGATTTGGGTTAAAGGCACCCTTTCATGTATTCATATAGCTAACAAACATTTGCTGACTTTGTTTCTTGATCCTGAGATTTGACAGGAAGCAAGACTGACTGAATCCCTGATGTTTTCCAACCATCGTCTTGAACAACTCATGCTCCAAGTGGTATTTTAACTTGACTCTTAACGAGTTCATAATCAACTTGTGATCAGGCTGTGCTCTGTCCTAAATTATAGCATTTTGTGCACAACAGCAGTTTTTCAGCCCCTGCCTTGCCCTAAGAGACTCCATTTTTCTAGCAGAATTTGACTCCATTTTGAGGATGGAGGACATCTCTGTACCTTGGTGGACATGTAGTCAACACCATCTGTTCAGCCTCACCCACAAGGCACAGACTTATAAATAACTTATTCCTGAAAGCAAAAACGGTATTACCCTAAAATTTACCATTAAAACTATAGCGCCGGGCATGGTGGTGCATGCCTTTAATCCTAGCACTCAGGAGGCAGAGGTAGGAGGATCACTGTGAGTTCGAGGCCACCCTGAGACTACAGAGTGAATTCCAGGTCAGCCTGGACTAGAGCGAGACCCTACCTCGAAAAACCAAAAAAAAAAAAACAAAAAAAAACTATAGAAACACATTAGTATATTAAAACATCAGGAAAGAAACAGGCCCAAGAGAACTTATCAGACACATAAAACTGAGAAAAGGGTACAATACCCCCAACTGGACCCCATAAAGAGAAGGATGCCTAATACTGCCATAGCAAAGGCCCCCAAAACCTTTTGTTCAACCACCTGTTATGTGCATGAAGGGACCCACAGGCCAAGAAGTAACTGTTCCAGGGCTTCAGCTTGCTCTCCACTGTTGATGAGGCCTACTGAAATTGTTGTCTGTCTGGACCTGCCACCCACCCATCCAGACTTAATCCTACCCTTCACTTCTACAGCCTCCACAGCTGCACCTCGCTTCTGCAGCTATGTTTAAATCTGTGATCTGGAAGCAGACTGACACTCTAGAAACAGGGCTGCTGGCATACCCTGCCCTCAACCTGGGTTAGTTATCTGACCTCTTCAAAGATACCTTGCTTCTCTAACAGTTCCCCAGCACTGGCCTCTCAGTCCTCTGTAACTACATATATAGAGTTGTGTAACCTGAGAGTTGATATTAGTAATTAAAGATCACAATAAAATACTTGTTTTTGCCTCGTCTGGCTATCCAGGAAAGTGGGACTGACTAACAAAATTACTTCCCATGAAACTGCCATACCTTGTGAATTTTCTGTTATTCAATAAATTCTGACATATGTTTCTGACATAGCTGACAACACCAAGTGTGTGTGTGTGTGTGTGTGTGTGTGTGTGTGTGTGTGTGGCAAATTTTTCACTAATACTCCTTCAATTGTTAACTAATTTACTATAACCAGAATGAAGACTAAAGAGTGGGTACTGAATGATTACTGAGGTAAGTGTAAGTACTGTACAAGTAATCATACTTCCCTTGGTACATAGGAATTGTTATATGTAGGAATTATCTCCTTTGCCATGTCACATGCTTCTTTGTATTGCATTTTCAAAATGCTAATGCTGGGAAGTTTTAAGCTGACTTTTTGCATCTCATGCAAGAAGAACAAAGTTGATTGGTTGGTTGGTTGGTACTCTTCTAACTCCTTAGAGTGTTGGTAACATAAATTAGCTTCCAACTTTTCACACAGAAAGGCAAAGAGATTAGCTAATGTCTTCATTCTTCTCCCAGCCCCCCTTGCTTGATTGGAAGCCCTGATGGGGCCATGCTCAACTCATCCAAGCACAGGGACACTTCCCATTGTTTTCTCTCAGTACTTTTAATTGTCGTTTTCATAAGTTTGGGGAGAAGTTAATCAATTTAATATATATATGTGACAATTAAATTGATGTAATAGATTTTTTAAATGACCATCACACAGGACCCACAGAAGGTCAGGGATAATAAACTATAAACTGCTGAGTGTTTGGGGATTAAACCAACAAAAGCACATGTTTTGAAGGGTATCAGGCAAGCATGAAGACAGATGCCTCCTGTGGGGAGCACTCAGTTCATCATGCTCCAAGTCTTCTCCCAGACTCTGCTTATTTGCATAGACTTGGAGATGGTTCAGGGGCTGAGAAGGGGGAGAGGGAAATAATCAGACATGTTCAGTTTTCACCTTCAAGTCTTCTGAAGTGATATAACGTGTCTGGACTTGTTTGTATAGTTTTGAAGATATACTTCACACATGACAAATGAAGTTCTGGTTATAGAAGTAGGAACTTAACTAGACTGTGTCAGGGTCATGGGCAAGAGGGAACATGAACGAAAGAGAAGTGTTGGTTTTGTGTGTGTGTGTAGAGGTGTGTGTGTGTGTGTGTGTGTGTGTGTAGAGGTGTGTGTGTACATGTATGTGTGTGTATACACAAAATGAAGAGACATGTTGATACAAAGATAGGTCTCCAGACACTGGTTCTGGTGTCATTAAACCAACCTCTTACCATCATGTTGAGCCCCCAGATCTCATGTGTAAGAGGCACTGGCTAGCCATACTTAACATGTAAATTGTACAATAGCAACACTTAATAGGTTCCTTGAATTCTGCTCTTTATGGAAATTGACTGATTTAATCCCCTTAGTATACAGAGATCTTAGGATCAACAGATGGTCAGATCTTAGCTCAAGGAAATAGAGATTGTCACTGGTGATCGAAGAGACCCATGAAGTCTCCAAAACAAGACAGGCTTATGTCAAAGCTCTTGAATACCCACCCCAGGCCAAAGGTAAGACCCTATTGCTAAAGATAACATAGAGTGTCATCACACAACACCATGAGACCCTGCTAGATCCAGAATGGTAACCAGCTCCCAGATGATAGCACTCGTAGTGCTGGAAGATGTTGTATGAGCTTCCAGGGGAAATTGGTCAATGATATTTGAAGAAAACAGGGGCCACTGATAAACAACACTGGATGATGTCACAAGAATGCTGAGGACACTGATGTATGAAAGAGATCAGCAAGTCAAGAAGCGCTCATCTGTGCAATAGTGGTGCTAAACCTAGGTGGTAATCAATGGCTTACTGATTGGCTAAGAGATCCACTCAGTGGAAAGGAACCCTTAACTAGAAATGGGATCCATGCCAAAATCATATGGGGACCAAGAACCCAGGCTCCAAGGGGAAACTCCCAATACCAGAGAACTACAGAGAGGCTACACCAATTAGAATCTCATCAAATCAACAGTGTTTGTCTCATTTAACCTATACTGATCTCATGCTCCCATGGAGATTCTGTTTGTATTTTTCAGAAGGTAATGAGAACTGTGGACAACCCCATTCCACCAACAAGCCATGGGATGATGGCTGACATCCTGGCAGGAGATGAACTATCCCTGGACCATCATATAGCACCCAAAAGAAGCCTATGAGAAAGTGGCAAGATTAAACAAGAGACCTACCACCACAGCAAGTCAGATAATCCATGAAAGGTCAATGGAGACAGACACCAACGATACTCAACACAACCCAAAGCAGAATTCCAGAGACACTTAAGATCTCAATAATAAAGCAGACTTAAAACTCACCCACCATGACTCAAGGAACTGAGTGGAAGAGGGGCAGAAAAAGTGTAAGAGCCATGGTGGAGGAGAATGTCCAGACTTGTTGCCCCCTTCAGCAACAATGCACAAAGAAAAAAAAAAACTGGCTACCTCTTCTACAATTCATAATTCCCTATCTCACGGACTGAACCAGTAAGCCCACCGAGGAGGGCTCCCAGTGGGTTGAGGATAGGGAGGAGAGAAATGAAGGTACCACCACAAGATTTGCTCATACAGTGCATCTAATTTTTGACAATAACAATATTTAAAAATAAATAAATAAAAATAAAATAAAATAATAATAGTAAATAAAAAGAAAGGCCCCAAGCTACACACTTGGTCTATCTACCTCCCAGAGCTTTGATTTATTTATTTTTAATCATTTCAACTTCCTCAATCATATCTCTAATGGTGGGTCTTTTGATTGTTTTGTGAGCCAATATGTTTATTGGGGTTACTTAGAGAGCAGGTGAGGGGTTGCTTACAGGAGCAATAGATGACTCAAAGGCAGCTGCATCCTATGAAGTTTCATCCCATCCCGGATGTAGCTGCCTCAAGTCACCAGAAAGCCCACCTCAGAATAGGTGAAAACACACAGAAGCTGCATCTGTGGAGCACACTGCACCACTGGCAGGCAGCTCAAACAGAGAGTCCCTTCCCAACCGGTTGTTTCCCCTTTATAAAGCCTTAAGGCAGGTTCTTGCAACCCTTTCCCAGACTCACAAACTTCCTGAGTCTCTGGACCTTCCTGCCCCTAGTGGAGGGTTTTTTTTTTTTAATGATCTTCCAAAATTTTCTCTGAGGAATAAATGCAATAATCTTCCTGTGTGCTGTTGACAAACATGTGCTGGGTTTGTTCTAGAGATGAAAATATATAGTTTCTGTACTGAAATAACTCATTCATCCATTCGTTTCTTCATTCATCCATTTGTCTGTCCAGCAAACGATTCCTGAGCACTTCCCATGTCTCAGGCACTATGTGATATAATGAGCATAAGAAAACCAAATAAGATGCTACATTTAATATTATGCATGAAAATGACAATATTGATAAAATGGTCACATTTTTAGCCCATGCCTTTCTCTACTCTAAATGCGAAGTTTCTATTAACTCTACCCATCTCTGCCCCAGATCTGCAAGCTGGGTCTTATTATCCAAAATCTTTACAGAGGGAGGAGGAAGTTGAGGCATAAAGTGATTAAGAAATTTTTGAAGGAGCCAAGATTCAAACACGGCCAGTTTGAAAACTGGACATCAGTGTAGGGAGCAAAAGCAATAACAAAAAAATGTTCAGAATGCAGTGGAATGAGTGAGAGTTGAAGGGAGTCCACGGTCATCGGTGCCAGTGGAAATCAACGCTGATGTCTGGGCTCAAGGAAGTTGTCTTGTCCTCTATGTGGGCGGGTGGCTCTGGACTAGCAGGGCTGACACAGCACAGTGAGCTGAGTGTTTGAGAGGCGGAAATGAAGTACTTACACCTTCTTTCAACATCATCTCAGATGTGTGATTATCAGGAGTTGAGCCAGGGGTCCCATGGAAGAGATGGCAGTGTTTGGAAGAGGGTCAGCAAGGCGCCAGTAGCCTAAGTCCCAGTCAGAATCCTGGGAAGGTGATTTCTCTTATTAGGATTGAAATTCAAGGTGTTTGTGTAGTGCTCATTCATTCATTTAATAAGTATTTTTCAGTACCCAGTATGTGCCTAGAAACTGCCTTAGACATGCAGGGTACCTAGCAAATAAAACACCAAAAAAAAAAAAATCCTTGTTATCATGGAGATTATATTCTTGAGGGTAAAACAAGCAGTGAAAAAGCATAAGTATATTACAAAGCAAGTCAGCTTGTAATCCCAGCACTCGGGTTGCTGAGGCAGGAGAATCTATAGTTCAAGGCCTGCCTGGGCAACATGGCAAGATTCTGTCTCCACCACAGCAGCAAAAATAAGTTAGAGGATGATACGTATTATTAAAAATGTATAGTAGGCATTAGTTAAATGCAGCCCTGAAGGAAATGGAAACAGCAATGCCAAGGTCCTAAGTCAAGCAGGTCCTGGAATGTTAAGAGGCCAGGGAAAATGGAGCAGTTTAGACAGGCAGAGGTGAAGAGGTCAGAAAGGAAATGCCTGGTGTGCGTGAGGTGAAACAGGGAGGATGGTAGTCATGGAAGTACTGAGAAAGAGTTTGCTCGTGGATATACTTTGAAGTCCACAGATACGCTGATAGGTAAGCTGGTTGGGTATCAGAGAGAGGCAGCAAGTCAACCCCTAGTCTACAGGCAGATACCTAAAAGGAAACCAGACTTCCTGTGGGATGGCTTAGCTTTAGCAAGTTAGAAACTCAGACACTACAGCAGAGAGATCAAGGCAGGTCTTAGAGGTATGGACTCCTGTGCAGAAGAGAGGTTTGGGCCAGGAATCCCCAGAACATGGGTACTACAAAGAGACACAAGAATGGATAAAAGTATATGAGGAGGGAGAGAAAGAAGAAGGAGGGCTGAGGGCTGCGTTGGCCCTTCTCTGAGAAGAGGCTGGGGAGGAGGCAGCACGAAGCGGAAAGGGAGCAGCTTCCAGCAGAGGACTGGCGAGTGTAGGGACAATGTGTGTCTGTGGAGAGGATCCTGGTCTGTCAGCCTCTCTGTCAGGATGGACACACGCAAGTTACAGTCATGTCCGGGACTCGCTCAGACCCAGGAGTCAGAAGTTAGTCAGAAGACCAGTTTTAAAGGACAGAAACAGCTGCTATTTTCTGAAGATCGCTTGGACATGAGTGAGTCCTGTGAGAAGGATGGCTGGGGGTCCAGTGAGCAAGGGAACAGAGTTCAGCCATGTTGATTAGTCATGAACCCACTTCTTCACCTCTTGTGCACATGTGGTTTCTGACCAGGCTGCATTTGTCTAACAAAATATTCCAGGCTCTATTTTCCTCACATCATTCTTAAGGTTAAAAGATCATTTTTGAAATGTTATCCCTTCATATAGTGTACTCCTTAGGAAATCTCATTTTTATTTTCCTAATTTCATAGAGAAAAAAATAGACATGAATCCATGATGGACAGATTTACCATAGTACCCAAATTGTCTTGTGTACGCTGACATCCTCACCTTTGTTTTGCTTCTGGCATGCATTCCCCAGTCCTGTTGTCCTTAGCTGGTCCTCACTAAGAACACAACGCTCTCCATTCTTAAAACCGATTAGACATTGTTGTTTTCATTCATTCTGTCCACATTCCCTGCCTTGGGATGGATCCCAGAGGCCCCAGACTTGCTGTGTCACAATATGAATGTGAGACAGAGGGAAGTCAGAGTCAGATTTCTGAGGAGACATTGACAAGAGATGGGAAAGCGTCCGAAGATGCACTGGGGCTGCAAGGTCAGGCTGCAGTGAGCTGGTGGGTAAGTAGAGCCAGGGGCTGGATGTGAGCTAAGGCCCCCCTGGAGGCCGAGGCCTGTGGGTAGAGAGACAGCAGAGAAAGGACCCGGTCCACTCATCCCTTGACCACTCACTTACTGCCTCACTCCATGTCTCATCAACTTTGCTTTGTCATGAGTTAATAATGTTTATTATACTAAAAAACCAGACATATTCTAATAATAGGAAGTCTGGGAATGGATGGTATAGCACTGTGGAAATAGCACTAGGTGCTGAGTCAGCCTGGATGAGGTTCAGATCCCAGACCTGGCCAATTTTTCTTGGAGGCATTGCTTCACTTTCTGGGGTCCCAGCAATTTCCTCTAAAGGAGACATTGTGATACATTCCTGAAGGAGCTGTTCGAAATAACTGATCGTGTGACAGGACACAGTTCCAGGCATTTTAGTCAGAACTCCATGTATATGGTTAGTATTATTTTGTTTGTTCTACCAACATAAAGGTGGAAAAAACATGGTCTAAAAGAGTCTTGCCATGTAGAGGTTGAGGAAAAGATTTAGAGAAGACGGGGTGACAGCCCACATTCAGGATGCTGTTCATAAATCACCACACTCCTTCCACTCAAGCTGGGGATGACTTCTCAGCCATGGATCCATGTGAAGCGAATACCAAAACAATGGAGTTCACTTGTGGGAGGTAAGCCATTGACCAGTCATGGAGAGCAGGAAGCCTTGTGAGGCATTTCTGAGAGCTCCTGTGTTGACACTCACTCATCTTAATGAGGAGAAAGTTTGACTCAAGACAGTCTCAACAGTGAAAACTGAGGAGTGTCTAAGCCTCTGAAGCATCCCTGAGCTGTAGAGGACATCGCTGAGCTGAGGAGGGCACCCCTGAGCCGGAAGGCAGGCCTCAGGGAGGAGCCCATTTGGCAAGTACTTCTGAAGTCTCTGGATTCTCTTCTATGTCTTGATGAATGGACTCTCACCAAGGTCCTTATTTGGGGTAGGGAAATGCCTCAGGGTTCTCCACTCTCTCTGGAGACCCGAGACTTCCCACACAGAAGTCACTAGTTGAGCTAGTTTACCTCAGTATAGTGACCCCCTAACCTCCCAGGCCCTCACCCTACTTCCTGGGGATTTAGGGAGGGAGGGAGGGAGGTCAGTACAGCCAGAGTAGGCAGAGAGGAAACAGAAAGGCATTTTCTCCAGTTCCCTGGCTGGGGACCACATCTGAGCTCTCAGGGAAGATTCCCTTAGGGTGTGAAGTCTTAGCGTCAGGACGTCCACCCCCAGTAGGGTGCCGGAAGAAGATTATGAAGTCTGCCTAAGGACTACCTGGCAGATGAGCCAGCCAGCCTGAAGAGCCAGGATACTTACTCTGGGTTTCAGATTCCTATTTTGGACCTCTCCCGGATGTTTCTCTGGTTTGTTCAACAATCACATGGCTGCCCCAACTGGTGGAGAATGGTGGAAGAGAGGCTGCGGCACATATTTGCAGATGAGTCAGCCCAACGCAAATCCTTCAAAGATACTTCCTGAAACCTCACCTTTTCCCCTTGTAACTTCATTAAAGATACAAGGAGATAAAAAACTACCCTCCACTACCTTGGAACCTTGGAGGGAATCCTTCTATATTCCGATATTTGAGGTGCCTGTTTTATTTTATGTTACTTTAAAAATATATATTATTTATTGATTTTTTTCAAGGAGGGGAGAGAGAGAATGAATGAGCATTCCAGGGCCTCTAGCCGCTGCCAGCAAATTCCAGAAGCAAGCACCACTCTCTGCATCTGGCTTTCATGTAGGTACTAGAGAACCGAACCTGAGTCATTAGGCTTTGCAGCCAACTATGCTAACCACTGAACCATCTCTCCAGTCCCTATTTTATGTTCTTTTTGAGGCAGGGCCTCACTGTAATTCAGGCTGATCTGGAACTCATTAGGTAGCCCAGGCTAGCCTTGAACTCATGGTGATCCTCCTAGCTCAGCCTCCCAAGAGCTATGATTTAAGATGTGAGCCGCCACACCCGGCTGCTGTCCATTTTATTAAAGCTGGATGCAGGGATGGTCAGAAGACACAAAGTAGAGTAACAGGATAGGCAAGGCTGGAGGTAAAATGACAAGACATGGACAACAAGCAAAACCCATATGCCTTTTGCTGAGAAATCCTGTGTGTTCAGAGGAATCAGCTCCACTGACCCAGGGCATGAACACAGGCCAACTGGTTTCACATGATCAAAGCTATCCCCCCAACCCCTAATGTGAAGGAAAGTGGAGCGCAAGTTGGAACCTCAGAAACGACTCAGAGAATTCGCCAGGAAGCCTGCAGAGATCTACTTTAGTGAGGCTGGGATGTAGTTCTTTTGGTAGAGTGCTTGTCTAGCAGGCACAAAGCCCTGGGTTCAATCCCCAGCACCACAGAAACCAGGTGTGGTGGAGCACACTTGTAATCCCAGCACTCTGGAGGTAGAGGAAGGAGAATCAGGAGATCAAGCTTATCCTGGGCTACAGAGAGAGTTTGAGGCCAGTGTGAGCTACATGAGTCTCTTTCAAAACAACAGCAATAGCAACCACAGAAAACCTTTAATGGGTCTATAACCAGAAGGTTAGAAAAGATTGCTATCGATTCACTGATTAAAAACAAGTGATTTTTATGAAAAAAAAAAGTGCCTCATAGGCAGAGATAAGAACAGTGGTGCAGGTGATGTCATGGAAAGGTGGTTACTGCTAGCTTACAGTGTCTTACGCAGAACTGATAAGAATCCTCTTTGTACTAAGAACCATATTTCTCCATATTTTAGCTCATTTACTCCTAATAATAACCGAGCATAGACTGTATTGTTTTCCCTATTTTCAAATGGCAGATGGGTTCAGAGAAGCTTAGGAAAGGCTCTTGGCCCTCCAGTAAAGATTGAAGTTCAACCGTACACCCCAGTGATCTTGACTCAAATCTGCCATCTTGACTCACTGGCTGGCCACGTGCTTTCCAGTGACAGCTGACACAAGACCACACCAATCACCATCCTCTCCACATCCTGGGTCTCCCATTATGTATCTCTGGTCAGTGGTTCTGTCTTCCTGTGTGTCTCTGAGAAGTCAGTGGCTGGATCCTGCCCCAGAAGGTTCTGTTAAGTCCAGACAGGAGCCTGAGAAATCACATCTCTAACTCATTCCCAAAAGATGCTGGTGGTGAGGCTCCACAGAGCCACCACTCGGGATAAGCCTGCCTTTGTAGGAGACTCTTGCTCTAAAGCATGAACAACAAACGAGCCAATCTGCCTTTGTTTGATAATGGGTGGCAGTCAGAATTTTCTCGAACAAGAAGAGTTTTCAGTGATTGTACAGTTCTTTAGGTTCTGGTGGAGTGGCCCATATGCCAGCCATGTGCTTTGACCTTGCTTTTTCTTTTTGAAATGGCCCAGGAGTTCTAGCAGAAGACTAACCCTAAGTCCTGGAAGGACTCAGCCTGCTGGAGAGCCTGTGTTCCCAAGTCTTGGCAACTGGCTTGTGGACAAGCTGGATCTCGTCCATGAGTCAGCCCTGCAGGCAGCAAGCCAATGGGGTTTCTTTTCCAGGACTGGCTGCCAGGATGCAGGGACTTAGTTAGAGTAAGAACGCTGTCAGGATGCTGGGCATTCACCACGTCCTCCCCCGAGTCCTGGCACTTCCTGCCTCTCTGATTCCCACCTTCTCTTCCCATCCTCCCTCGTGTAATTTGCATCCCCTAACCAGCACTGTCCAAAAGAAACATACTATGAGCCATGCATTACTTCATGGTGTTAGGAGTCTTATTTTAAAAGCCAGAAGAACAGCTAGTTGGGCATGATGGCTCATGCCTGTAATCACAGCACTCGAAGGCTGAGGTAGGTGGATTGCTTCGAGTTCAAGTCCAGCCTGGGCTACATCATGAGATATTACCTCTAATAAAAAACCTAAACAAATGAAAAAGGGGTGGGGGTGCTGGAGAGATGGCTCAGCAGTTCAAGGTGCTTGCTTGAAAGTCTGACAGCCTGGGTTGGATTCTCTAGTACCCATATAAAGCCAGATGCACAAAGTGGTGCATGCATCTGGAGTTCAATTGTTCTCTCTCTCTCTCTCTCTCTCTCTCTCTCTCTCTCTCTCTCTCTCTCTCTTCTTGAAAATTAATCAATTTAAAAACAGATTAATTAGCCGGGTGTGGTGGTGCACACCTTTAATCCCAGCACTAGGAAGGGAAAGGTAGGAGGATCACTGTGAGTTCAAAGCCACCCTGAGACTACATAGTAGATTCTAGGTCAGCCTGGGCTGGAGCGAGACCCTACTTCAAAAAAACAAAACAAACAGCAACAACAAAAATAGATTTATTATCAATTGTAAGATTTTTTTATTTAACCTAATAAGTAAAAATATGTTAACATTGCAACATACTGTTAATGGAAGAAGTTACTAGTGAGCTATGATGATAGACGTGTCTCCCACTATGAGTTCTGTGAAACCTGGGTAAGAGCAGCCACACCGCAAAGCTCCCTGAGGCCGAGGCTGCTGAGCAGGCAGTGTGGCTGTCTCACCTGTAGCTATTGAGAGGTTTGAATCAGCAAAGAACCATTTTGTAAAAAGCAAAACTATGCAAACATTTTGATTGAATCTCCAGGTAGCAAAACATGCCTTGTGCCCCAGCATCTCCTGGAGCACCCAGGTCTCCTATTAGGATGGACAGGGAGAGAGGAACTGGCTCCCCGGAGACAAAGGCATATAAAATGCCACCCAGGGGTGTGAGGACTGATTTGCACGGTTTTGTCATCTTGCTTCTGTGGTTGGATTTTTCTTTTTTTTTTTTAAATGGGACTAGTGTCTGGAGGTTTGTACGCACGCGCTGCCACCTAGTGATGGAAGAGACTCTGCCTGCTCCCGTGGAAATGAAGACGCCTATGCTGATGAAGGCGTGAGCCCTGGAACAGGCGGCTTGGGAGGACTGATGAGAGCCAGGACCTTGCACCAGCAGCACCGGCATGCTCAGAACTTGTTAGGAATGTGAGTGGATCTGTAAGCATCCTGGGATGGGTGCAGTGACCTGTGTTTTAATAATGTACCACAGCTACAACCTCACACCAAGTATCCTGCCACCATAGTAGATGATCTTGAAACAAAAGTCCAAGAGCTCAAGCCCTCAGATTTTTGCAGCCACGTTTGGAGCTTTTGTGAGCCATAAGAAAGTGGCCCCTGTCCCCCAACCTGCCATTAGTCATGGTGGGGGTGGGAGAGATAAGAGCTGATTGTCCTTCTAGCTGAAGGTCGAGGCCCGCTCTGCTTGAATCATTGGGTTCCTGCTTGATGTGCTGGTTTGTGGAGCCGCTGGTAGCCTCCGCTATTGCTTTGTCCAGATGAGAACAAAACTACCTTTACTCAAGTAACTATCACATTTGAACAAGTTAGCATATTTATAATTTTTCTATAGCAGATATTTTCAAATTTTTCAATCCAAATAATTTCAAATTAATTTTGTACAAATAAAGCAAATAATTTTTTAAAATATTTTTATTCATGTATTTTCAAGGAGAGAGAGAAAGAGAGAGAGAGAGAGAGAGAGAGAGAGAGAGAGAGAGAGAATGGGTATGCCAGGGCCTCCAGCCACCTCAGATGAACTTTGTGCATCTGACCTTATGTGGGTACTGGAGAATTGAACCCAGGGCATTAGGCTTTGAAGGCAAGTGCCTTAACTACTGAGCATTCTCTCCAGCCCCAAATAAAATTATTTAATGCATGTGCATGTGTGTGCATATGTGTGAACCTGAGTGTAGAGGCCTTGAGTGTAGATGACCTTGGGGGTCATCCTCAGAAATGCTATTTATCACTTTGGAGACACGCTCTCTCATTGGCCTGGAGCTCCACAATTACATTAGGCTGGTTGGCAATCAAGCTCCAGGGATCAGTCTGTCTCCAATGCATACAAACACATATCATCACACCTGGAATTTTTACATAGATCTGTTGCCCATGGATTCCTTGGGGGGGTCATTGTACACTAACACCCTGGTTCATCCATGCAGCTGGGTGAACAGAGTCTTGGGACAGCGGTGAGCTGACAGGAGTAGCCACCCAGGGGACATTGTATTGAAGAGCTCATTTATTAGATTGGGGAGGGTTGCTTTTATTTAGGAGGGGGGAGGAGGGGCAGGGGGATAAGAAGCAAGGGGATTGGCAGGGGCAGAGTGGTCTGTGGATGTTTCATGAAGGGATCGGCAGGGCCCAGTAACCTGTCTATGCCTGGTTTGCATAGGCAAGTTGGGGGAACTTTCTTAGCCCCAGGTGGCGGGAGTTTTGTGACTCTGGGCGTGTAACAGATGGCGGTGGCTGTAGAGGAGCTGTGACCTTCAAACTTTCTCATTGCCCAGGCTTGTTATTACCTTGTAGCTGAATTATGTGAACTCTAGTAAACTCAGGCCTTGATTGCCTGGACTTATCAGGGTTTGCGGTGGCCCAACAGGTGGCTGGAGTTTAGGGAGGGAAGGAGACAGCCGAACTCCTGCCAGTCTCAGGATGAGATAATCAGGGTTTCAGGCCAGTCTCAACTTTCCTTTAACCCTGTGTCCTCCATGCCTCTCAGCAGGGTCCCACATGAGTCCTGGGGATCAAACTCAGATCACTGCATGGCAAGCACTTTCCTATCTCCCTAACCCTCAAATTCTTACTGCTAAAGAGCTTTGCTATTTTCTGGGATGCTTAATAGAATGTTCTGGATGTCTCTGTAGTTTTATTCACATGACTGCTGAACCTGTAAATGCTATTGCTGCTAATGATACATAACATTGCTACTATTAGTATTTTTTGTTTTTATTGAGAACTTTAATATCTGAACATATTACAAATTGGTCATAGCCCCACTGAGTTATATTCTTATGTCCTCTCTCCCCTGCCCATTCCACTGTGGACCCTCCTCAGTGGGGTTATTACTGATCACTGTGGGGTCATGAATTATTAGTCTTTTAATATAAATATAAACATGGAATTTAAAAGTTTGGAAACAAACTATGCTGTCAACTTTGGAAAAGAGTATTCCAGTTTACCATGTTGAGTTGGCATTGTACAGAAATTGGCATACTGGTATAGAAATATTTAATTTTTTTTCCTTTTGTAAGAGGTTACATAATGTACCAAATATTTAAGAACTTTTCTATATGGATTTGATTATAGAAACTAATAAAACATTCTGAAATATGAAATATGTATATATACATATGTATATAAGTTTGTAATAGTTTCTTATCCATTTGCCTAAGATCAAGTGTATATACATACATACATACACATATATGTTGGGGGAACTGGAAGATCATGAGATTTTCAAAAGAAGACCTTTCTCATTTATTTTTTTATGGTGGAGAAGTTGGTGATTAAATAAATAAGCTTTATGATTGGTTTAGAATTAATTACAGATGATGGATAAACCATCACTTTTCTTCAAAGAACTTATTAACTCTTTTCATGCTGGAAGAACATGTTCATTGAATCTTGCTTCTGTATCATTTGGTTTACACTTTAATTTTACTTCCTGTATCACCTAAAATTAGTAGTGAGTAAAAACAATTCAAACTTATATTCAGAAGTGTAAGTCTGGCTTACATTTTAAAATCTGTATCCACAAGATCAGCAAGTTTCTCGGTGAGTATTATATATTGCTCTTTCTTGAATGTGTGTGTATGTGTGCATGTATGTGTGTTCACATGTATGCAGGCAGGTGTGCATTCAAGTGTATGAGGGAATGTGTGAGGGACCCAGAGGTCAACATCAGGTGTTTTCCTCAGTCCCAACCTATCCCTGCCAGAAAAGTGGGTCACTGCAGGCAGCCTTGAGGGCAGCCTCTGGCTCTAGCTTCACTCTCTGCTTCTTGAGCCATCAAGATGGGAGAAAGCAGCAGCAAGCTCCCACTGACAGGGATTGAGCAGGTCCAACTGTTGTGCCTTCCTGCCAGCATAGACTGTACTCTCCAAACTGTGAGCCAAAATAAATCCCTCTTCCCTTAAGTTGTTTCTGTCTGTTATTTTGCCACAGCAATCAAAAAAGTAACTTAATACTGTGGGTGCATTTCTGGGTGTGTCTATGGAGGCATTTCTGGAGGAGATCAGCATTTGCATTAGTGGATGCGATAAGGAAGAGCTATTCCCAAAACCCTCATCAGTGTGGGTGGACACCATGCCATCCAAGCCCAGCTAGAGCAACACAGAGGAGGAAGGTACATAGGCCTTCTTGTCTAGACTGAGATGCACATCATCTCTTGCTGTCAGGCGGTAGAACTCCCAAGTTCCCAGGCCTTTGGATTTGGGAACTTGAACCAGCAGCCTCCAGTTCTTAGGTCTTTAAGCTCAGATGAATTATACCATGAATGACATGACATCTCACTGTGAGACTTCCTGGCCTCCACAATTGAGTGTGAGCATCCCATAATAAATGCACTCTTAAATATCTATACCTATCCCTATTGGTCTATTCCCCTGGAGAGCCCTGGTTAGTACTATACATACATTAACAGAAATTAATATTTGTACTGATAAAATTTTCATAACAAAAGTTGCTTTAATATGCCTAGTAGATCATTATGTAATAATCTCTTAGAGAATATCTTTGGAATACCTAATAGATTATTAATGAAAAATTACTTTTATCCAATGGTGAATCCTATAGGGAAAGTACTATAGATTTAAGCTGAATGCTTAATACTTCACTGTGGGGGCTGAGGAGATGATTCACTGGTTAAATGTAGTTGCTTGCAGAGCCTACTGGCCTGGGTTCAATTCCCAAGCACCCACATAAAGCCAGATGCAAACTTAGTGGATGAATCTGCACATACACAAATAAATAAAAATTTTAAAATACTTGACTTTGATAAAATAGTGAATATAAAGTGTCATAAAATGTAGATAATAAGTAAAATTGGCAAGGCTTTAGTACCAAAGAGAAATTTTTTTAATTTTTACTATAAAAATTAATATATTCAGCAATCATGATTATTGGAAGTACATTGCAAGCAACGCACAATAAAAATAATACTATGTTCAAACAAGGTTTTTGAATGACAAGACTCATCATTAATAAATAAAAGCAGAACCGTGTGAGACAAGCCTGTCAGAACAAGACACTTTACTTTCATCTGTCAAAATACAGTAATTTTGTTAAAATAAAGCAGCTTGAGAATGCCCACCCAAAGTGCTTATGTTTATGTCCATAGGTTAGTACCGCTCTCATCTTTGGTCAGAGAAGCTTCTTTTTGCAGATGGTGGTGACTCCTGGGGAGTCCGAGTGCTGAGAGGAAGTGCCCGAGGAGTGTTCCATGCTGAGACATCTGTATCCCCAGCTGCAGGGCTCGGGAACACACACATGGAAGAGGGCTCGGGAAGAATCTAAAAGCCAGAGATGGAGTTGGGGGTGCTTTGGAGCACTGTCTTCCATAGTTACGGACTTCATAGGTACTGTTGTCACCTGTAGAGGCCTGATACTATATTGAGCCCATCAACATCCTGTCATGTATGATGGAGAAGGGCAAAAAAAAAAAACATTAAAATTTAAGAGGGACTAGTTGGAAAGAAGAGTTCAGTGGGAGGGGAATGGGAAAAAGGGCACAATCGAAGGTAACAGGTGAGGATTAAGATCAAAATACATTATACACATGTATAAAAATTGTCAATTAAAATGTTTTAAAAAATAAAATAAAATAAAACATCTTGGGGCTGGGATGTGACTTAGTTAAGCCTAGCAAACACGAGGCCTAGGGTTTTCTCCCCCCCCCCCACAGGCATTGTAGCTCATGCTTATAATAATCCTAGCACTCCTGAGGCTGAGGTAGGTCACCATGAGTTTGAGGCCAGGCTAGCCTTGCAACAAAGATAGATGCTATCTGCTTGACAATTATTGCAATAAAATAAATATTGCCTGCAGCACACAAATATACGTTAAGACAGTAGAGATCTCTGTAATGTGTGCAGTGTTCCCTTTGAAATGATACCTTTGCACTATTTCTTGAGCTCCTTTTTCTAGACTTTGTCTCCTATGCATATGTATCTATCCCTGGATCCCAGAAGAGGCTGGACGGAGAGCTGATGTGCAGTGCTGAGAGAGCTTGGTCAAACTTCCTAACTCCATCCTTCGTTTTCCATTTCCACTAGACTCATTCTTCTGGGCGTAAGTCTCTCTCTCTCTCTCTCTCTCTCTCTCTCTCTCTCTCTCTCTCTCTCCTTTGTGTGTGTGGTGTGCGTGTGCATCCATCTCTGTCTCTATCTTTCTCTCTCTTTCTTTCTTTCTTTTGTATATACTAGTGAAAGGTAGCTTCTTCCCCAAAGCAAACTTTTCTCCCCTCTGCACTGGAACCCCTGCACCAGAGTTGAGTCATCCTTCTCTGTGTCCTACAGAGACGACTCTCTTGATTTTATAACTGGCCCTCCCAGAGCTGTTCACATAAGAGAGAAGAGGCGACATTGACCTTGCTTTAGGGAGCCAGTTTCTAAGGAACAGCTCCAGTTCTTTGTTGAAAAAGCCCACAATTTCCAAAGATCTACAATTGTTTACATAGCAACTTTTCTGTCCTGTGGCGGATACTGCCTAAAGCCCATTAAAGCCTAGTGTAAGCTCCTTAAACTGTGGTCATAGCACCACTTTGGGTCATGTAACTAAATGTGGAAGTTACCCCAAAAATGGTAATAGAAAAGGTTTCTGAGCATACAGTGATCAAGAATTAATTCAAAACCAAAATTGCAATGAATTCAAGGCATGTCTGGCAGCACTGGCTCATGTTGCATGGGGGAACTTCCCTGAAGCCTTGGTTCTGAACATACAACATGTGACCTTTGTATTGCACATGCTGGGAAAAAACACCCAAGCAGAAGCAGCTTATGGAAGGAAAGGGTTTATCTTGGCTTACAGTTTCAAGAGGAAGCTTCATCATGGTAGGGAAGGCATGGCAGGAGCAGACACCTGGGCATCACACCTCCTCAGGCAGGAAAGAAGAGAGTGTGCTAGCTAGCATTGGCAAGCCGGGCTGGATCATAAAATCCCAAGGCCCTCCCCAGTGACACCTCCTCCAGCAAGGCTCCGCCAGCCTGGTATTAAGTATGAGACTTAATCATAAATCCATAAGGTTATCAGGGACACTTTACATTCAAACCCACCAAACAATGCTGCCTGAAACACCTCAGCCCAGATTCAAGACTTGGATGTTATCAATTACAATGTCTTAATTGCACAAAATTTTCTGCACATATAGAAATGTAATGGCTTAATTATGAAAAACAAAGGCTTTTAAGATTTCCAACTATGATTCCTCACACGTAAGTATCAAATTAATGTGTCTTTACTTTGTATTGTGTTAGAATATTTGATTTTTTAAAGTTTCTGTATGGTTTTCTACGAGTTTCATTTTTTAAAAAATTATGAAATAAATTTTGGCTTGATTTAGACAAAATTTCCAACTATTTCTGAAACATATTTTTGCCATTTAGTTCTTCATATTTGCATAAAGCAGCATTCTCAGCACTGATGACTCAAAAATCACAATATCAATTAATTCTGAAAATGGAAATGCTGAGTCCTATAGCATAATTCAGCCAAGATTTAATTTTTATGTAAAAATAAATAGGCACACACAACTCATCAATATGCAAAATTACTTTTGTCTTTAGTATAAAGGTAAAATCACATATATAATGAAAATATGTGCTTTTAATAGTTTCATTTATTTGCAAGGAAAGAGAAAAAGGAGAGAGAAAGAATGGGCACACAAACTCCAGATGTATGCACCGTACTGTGCATCCAGCTTTACGTGGGTACTGGGAACTGAACCAAGGCTGTCAGGCTTTGCAAGCAAGTGCCTTGAGCCACTGAGCCATCATTGCAGCCCAAGAATTATGTTAAAAATAAAGCTCTTTATGGTTTATTTTCAGAAAATGTTGATTGATGAACCTATTCTATACAACTATATAAAATTTATGCTTTTACTTAAATATAAAGAATTCTCAGATGAAAAGGAGTCATGAGTGGAAAGGTTTAAACCACCCTGGGCTAGTAGGTGGTGGCCTGGTTGTGTTGGCATCTAGTCACATATCCAGGTCGGTCATGGCCCAGGCACCCCTGGGTCACTGTCCGACCACTTAGCAGGTCTCCTTCAACATCGCTGGCCGAGCTCTTCACTGGCTTTCTCAGCAGGCCAGCCATTCTCTGACCCTCAAGGTGACTGTAAATTTATCAAAAGTTGTTCGGTGGTCTCTTCTCTTTTACCTTCCCTGCTCAGCAGGCTCAGGTCTCCTCTTGGCACAGGTATATATAATTTTTTCAGGGGGACCAAGGGCACCGTAATATCTTTCTTTAGATTCCTTCTGTCAGGGAGTTGTGTCCTGCTATATTGATATGTCAAAGTATTAATCCTTGGCATCTCAGAATGTCTTTACAGAAGGTAAGTTACCATGGGGTCAGTAGGGTGCCAACATGACTGTTGTCCTTAGGAGAAGAGGAAATCTGGGCACAGATGTAGGGAGAGGATGCCATGTGGATATGAAGGTGTTTGTGCCAGCCAAAGAAAACCATGTCCTTGATCTTAGACTTCAACCTCCAGAACTGCAGAGAAAGTGCAAGAGTGGTGTTTACTCCACCTGGAATGTTCTGTACTTGGTTCCAGCAGCGCTAGTACATAAACACACCCTGTCACTGCACGGAACCTTACTCTGTCCTGTCCACACAGCCAGAGGTTTCTTGTGGGAAAAAAAAAGGCATTGATTGGTATATGATAAGAAAATTGCCACAGCCACAGCCATTCAAACAACACAGGATAAGCCAGTGAGACAGAAACCAACGATTTTCGACGCAAAGACCCCTAAGCTCACAACCTTAAAGCAGCCTTAATACTCATTCACCACGACTCAGGGAACTGAGTGGAAGAGGGGGCGGAAAGATTGTGAGAGCCGTTGTGGGGGAGACTATCCAGAGGCATGGCCAGGAGAACCTGGCTGAATACTAGGCTATCCATGGTCCCCTGTCACAAGGACTGATCCAAACGATCCATGGAGGAAGATATCCAGCGGAGTGGGGAGGGGAGGGCAGCGGGGAATTGGGGATAACAACTCATTGTTTGCCCACTAAATGTTGTAACTCATTATGGACAATAAAAAAAAAGAAAATTGCAGTGAAGTCTTCATTGTAGCATCCAGATGGTTCATGCTTTAGATGCCATTTAGGGTCGAGGACACAGAAACTGCACAGCAATCTAGATTAGGAAAATTTAATCTGAAGATTGACAGGTAGTAAGAGAACACTGAAAAACAGCACGTCTGGGGTGCAGCTCAGGGGCAGAGCACTTGCCTTGCCTTGGATTCCAACCCTAGCACCCTTTCCTGCTGGAAACCAGCATGTGTCGGGAGCAGCCTTACTTAGGGCTGGGGTGGACCACTCAGAGAAGAAACGAACTTGGCAGAGACCCTCTGGTAAACAGGATGCCGTGGTGGTTTCCCTGCTGCTGTGCTGGAGCTTTGTTCTGGGTGAGAAGCTGCCCACGGGCATGCCGCTGAGGATATTGGGGTGACACCCCGGGTTCCCCTCATGTTGCTGGCCAGCATAGACCTAAGGAGCGTAGCAGCACTCCCTCAAAATTAGGGTGTTTTTAAATTGTCATTTTGAGTCCTGGCTCCTGTAGGAATTCATATGCTTGAAGTAAGAAAAATTCCTCCCCTTGGCAGCCCTGGTTCCTGGTGCCAGGAAGGGGTACAAGAACCCAAAAAGCCAGAATTTTGATTTTTGTGGCATCCCAGCTCAATTCAGTTCTACCATTGCATTCCGTCTCTAGCTCTGCTGTTCAGTCTTGTCACTGGTAGTCATTCTTTTTGATTAGCACATGTTAATTATGCCCAATGGTCTGTTTCATTATATATATATTTTTTTATTGTCCATAATGAGTTACATAATTTAGTGAGCAAACAATGAGTTGTTATCCCCAATTCCTCAATGCCCCTCTTCCCCATCCCCAATCAGCTGGATATCCTCCTCCATGGGCTGTCTGGATCAGTCCTTGGGGCAGGGGACCATGGATAGCCTAGTATTCAGCCCGGTTCTCCTGGCCCAAGTGTGTTGTTACTGAGGGGAGCCATGCCTCTGGATAGTCTCCCCCACCAAGGCTCTCACAATTTTTCCGCCCCCTCTTCCGCTCAGTTCCCTGAGTCGTGGTGGGTGAGTATTAAGGCTGTTCTATTGTTGAGGACTTAGGGGTCTCTGTACTTCTAATTTAGGTTTTGTCAAAAATCATTGGTATCTGTCTCATTGGCTTATCCTTTGTTGGCTGATTGACTGTGGCCCTGGGTCACTTGTTCATCCCATCATTCTCTGCGGGGTTCCATATGGATCCTCCACAGTAGGTCTGGTATGGCTCATCTCTTGCCAGGATGTCAGCTATCAGCCTGCAGTTCATTGTTAGGGTTGGATGAGCCACAGCTCTCTCGCTGCATTCTGAAAGATACAAACAGAGTCTCCATCAGAGAGTGAGATCAGTATAGGTTAACTGAGATACACATTTTTGAATTGGCTAGATTCTATTTTTAGCAGCCTCTCCTTCAATTGCTCGCATAGTGCATCTCTCCTTGGGCACTCAAGAGTCTGACTCCCAGTGCATATCGCCCTAAGTCCCCAGTTCCAGTTAAGGGCTCCCCCTCACTAAGTGGAACATTTGGCCAGATTTTAAAGCTGTTGATTGCCTTTCCTTTTCTCTTAGGGCCCTAATGACAGCGACTAGTTCTCAGCCAGGCCCAGGCCCAGAGATGTCTCCTTTTGCTTGCTCCGTCAATCCTCATTGCAAGTGTGGATGGAGGATCATCTTCAAAGTAGATGGGTTGGATTTTGAAAGAGAATTCTGTATGAACTTATTAAAAAGAGGAAAGCAAGAGAAAGCAGGAGAATCTTGGAGAGAAGGAAGGGTCATTGCCAAGGGCAGGAGTACTGACAGTATTGTGTTTTGGGTTTTTATTTTTCCCGAATCTGGGCCTGAAAGACTGCCACTTAGATTTTCAATGGCACTAGCTCCTCAGAGGGTGTTTTTGACATGTTGTTGGGCCTTTCCAGATTTATTAGCACAATGTCTTCCTGGAGATATCAGCAGGTCTCCTCTGTCCTGCAAGGAGTATTCTGAAATACCCCTGCAAGCCAGTTACCCAGCAGATCCTGGATCTGTGCAGCCTCCCTCGTAAGTCTTGGTGGCCTCCTTCCATGGTTGTTGCTTGATACTTAGTGAATATCGCTAAACAGGGTGCAACAAGAACCCAAAAGTCTAAACCACCTTCCCCAAGCAAGCCATTTCAAACTGTGGCCAGCGTGAGCAAAGGCACTGTTGTGTGCTTCTCAGGAGGGGGAATGGAGAAGGTAGGACAGCATTTTCCCAGGCAGTGGACACATTTGGTGTTACATGGCCAAGAGAGAGAGTGTCCCTAGGAACCATTGTACAGACCCTCCAGAGATCATAGAAAGGGGTTCATTTTAAAATTTTATTTATTTATTTATTTGAAAGAGAGAAAAAGAGAGAGAGTATGGGCATGCCAGGGCCCCTTGCCACTGCAACAAACTCCAGACATATGCACCACTAGGTCCTGGGGAATTGAACCCAGGCCATCAGGCTTTTCAAGCAAATGCCTTTAACCTCTGAGCCATTTCTCCCTTCTCAGAGAGGGGATCTTGAGCATCTAAAAGTCAAAGTTCCTCCGCTAGGTGGAGCTATTGGTTACCTTTCCAGCTTGGCTCCCCTAAGTGTTGGGCTAGTGCAAGCCTTCTGTCTGCTTTTACATATAGGCCCTCAGGTGCTCTTGATGGGATCTGCGTGCCAACCCAGTGACAGAGGGCCCATTAGACGAAACAGCACTTCAAATCCATCAAGATCGAGTTACAGACGAGAAAGGAGGGTTTATAACGAGGCCCTCTTGAAATTGAGATTTTAAAAAATTGTCCATTTCAGTCTTAGTGCCATCCAGGAAATACACTAAAAGCAGCATTGAAACCTCCTCCGAAGCCCTGGCTCGTGGCAGTAAGAGGATTCGAAAGTCCAAAATTATGAGCTCAACTCACTGGAGCCCATAGTGACATCTACGTATGTTTCTACATTTTCCTGACTTTTGTGCAATCTCTCGCTCTCTCTCTGTTTAATTCCAAGCTGGCTTTGAACTTCTCATCCACTGGCCTCCCCTCTCAATTGCTGGGATTGCAGGCATGCACCACAGTGCATGACTTGCATAGCGCTGGGGTCAACCTGGGACTGTGTGCATGCTAGAGAAGCATTCTCCCAACTGAGCTACATCCTATGCAGTTCTCTTAGTGTAAGAGAGTGACTAGACTCAGAGCCACGCTTCTTGAGTCAGGCTCTCCTGTAAGGGGAGCAATTCAGAAGGAACATCTGAGAAGGAGGTTGAGAAGCCCCTTCCTCCCACAGGGCCTCTCCAACATCCTCTACTGACAAAGCTGAGCCCTGTGCCTTCCAGCAAGGAAGGCATTCACGCACAAGGCGCTGGCCCAGTATCACAAATAGAGCAAAGGGAGTGAACTTGAACTGAGAGATCAGGCACAGCTCTTAGGTTCAGGGCAGTGCGGTGCTGCATGCTTGACGCGGCTCTAGCAAACCTCCTTAGCCTTTCCTGAGAAGGGGAAAGGTGTCCTAGACTCAGAGGAAGATACACAGCCACCAGATAATGCCAGCCTCACGTCAGACCTTCTACAGCATTCCCTGGACTTCTTGGGAGTGAGTTAGCTCTCAGCAATAGGCTATGCTGTTAATAAAGATTTCTAGAACATTCACTTACCTCTCAAGGCCCTTAAGAAGGGCAAGATCTATTGGGAGCAAGGGGGCAAAGAGGACGTGAGATGTAAGTGGGATGAGGGCTTGGCACTACCTTTTCTGACTTAGGTCAAAGGATATCACCGTCCTGGGCTTTTGCTCATGACCAGGTACAGTTTTGCTGTCACAAGTCTAAGGAAGCAGGATCTCTGACTCCTAGGCGACAAAGCTGAGTGATCCCACAGGGGTAGACACTTTCATTCACACAGGCCCAGGGAGGTCAAGGATTGGATCAGCGGGACATATAATCTGAAGTTTTCAACTAAGTTTCTTTTTGCAAGAGCTCTTTGTTAGGTTGGGCAAATGAGTCCTTTGATACCTGTGGCACAAATATCTTTTTTTTTTTTTTTCTTGGCTAGTGTATCTGTTCACTTAATTTTTTCATACAGACAATTTTTTAAAAAAATATTTTTTATTTGCAAGAGAGAATTGGAGAACATAGCACACTAGTGATGTGAGATATTGGGGCTCAGGGGTCCCCCAGATTTAGGAACCTCAAGTTTGGGTTCTGTCCTAATCTTTAATGAAAAATAATAAAGACGGACTCAAGAAGGGTGAATTATGAATGATTGAGTTTATTTGGGGAGAAATCACAAATTGTGGAGTTTATTTAAGAGGAATTAAGGATCTGGGAAAGAAGGCCCGAACACGTTCTCATGTGGAAAATATATTTAAGAAAGATTGAAATTTAGGGAAAAACTGGAGTAAATTAGCAAGCAGTGGAAGGTAGCTTATCATCGACGAGAAGCGAAGGCTCTCAAGGAAGGGCAGTGAGCACACGGAAAGCTCAAAGAAACGCAGGCTTTTAAAGAGAGGTTAGAGTGGAGCCACAAGCATGTGACATCTACAAGAGAAACTGAGGCTTGGAAGGGGTGAGCACCCACGTGCTAGATCCAGAGACCATAGGAAGGTTGCATATGCAATTAGGGAAGAAGCTACTCCAAATTATAAAGCATAGGCAAGCAGAGAAGCTTAGCTTAAGAGACAGGGCTATGCTTTCCCACCCCCACTCAGCCAGGCTGCTGCGTGGGGATAGGGGCCAAAACTCACGTGGGGTCCAGGCTACACAAGATAAGAGCTGATCACAGGATTGGCTCCAGAAGGGAAAAGGGAAAAAGAGAGGGGCACCCCCTTTATAGTTTCAGATTCAGGTATGTAAGGAGAAAACCCCAGAGCTGCCCACACCTGAGCCAGTCGGCTTGGGTCGCAGTACCAGGCGAGGACAGCAGGGGGCGGTGTAGAACCGTCTGGGTCAGTCTTGAGTTTCAGTTCTGCCAGGAGTCTTCATTCTTTTTTTTTTTTAATTTTTATTTATTCATTTTCAAGGGGAGAGAGA
>PVHP010006822.1:0-59082 GCA_004024765.1 Zapus hudsonius | reverse complement strand
AAGAAAGTGCGATCACCACAACCACAGGAGCCAGAGGGAAGTGGGAAAGAAGAGAGGTGGGGTTTGTCTAGGCTGACTATTTTAGGAAGTAAACGATTATGTTTCTTGACCTAAATAACATTATTTTTATGTGTTGTAGTGGCACATGAACCTTCAAACCAGGCAGTTATGAGAGGAAGGGATTTATTGAAGTCACAGATTCAGAAGAAGTTCCATAATGGTAAAAGAGGCTGGGCCCTTTCACAGGTCCAGAGAGAGAGAGAGAGAGAGAGAGAGAGAGAGAGAGAGAGAGAGAGAGAGAGAGAGAGAGAGAGAGAGAGAGAGAATCACCAACACCACACACACATACACAAACACACACACACACACACACACAAACACACACCACCACCACCACCACCACCACACCAGCAAAGAGGTAGGGGAAAGGAAGAGAAGTGATTTCCTTCCCCTTAAGCTTCCTTACATCCTCCCTTCTACTGAGAGGCCAACCCACTCTCAAGGGAGGGCTCACTCTGGAGGAGGAACCTCCTCCTTTAGTTAATCCTTCCTGTAACCAACCTCAGAGACCCACGAAAGGTTACTGTAGATTACTAAACAGGTCAAATTGACAACAAAATTTAACCATCACACTGTGATCATTTGTTCTCTTTCTTTGTTTCTTTTTTCTTTCTTTCTTCCTTTCTTCCTTCCTTCCTTCCTCTCTTCTCTCTTCCTACCTCTTGTCCTTCCCCTTTTCTCTTAGAAAAATCACTAAATTTGATATTATTTTGTTGGTGTGATGTCAATTATAAGTGAAGTTAAATTTCACAATTCAAAGTTGTTCCAAATAAGTCTTAGCACAGTTACTGGTCCTTACTAAACATTTTATATATTCAAAAATAGTGCTAGTTTAGATAAGTTTTACTCACTTATCTATAAAGGGAAAACTATATGAAACATTTGCTAAATGACATTATTGTATGTATAGAGAAAAAATGCAATTAGCTTAAGAAAAATTTTAAAAACTTCTCTTGTCTCAGTTCCCTGCATATTATAAAATCAATGCTTATTTTTATGCAAAATAATACTGAGAATCAATACTTTCACTAATAATTAATAAATAAGCATATATGTTTTACCCCAGAGTAACGATCTTGTGATATTAGAAGCTCCATAAAAACTGAATTTGTACATCACAATGGTGCACAATGAATTTCAATATTGCAATCATGTATGATGAATAGATAGCTTTTTTCCTACTAATCTAGGAAGTCTATTCTTATTCAGTTTTTCTTGAATTCTTGTGATCTACAGGTTATGGACCAAAGTAGGCAGTCAAGAGTGGGCACTTTCCTGCTTACTGAAGTCAACCTATACTAACGCTCATGCATGGCCCATTCATGGTAATGCAAGTTTTATTGATGGGGGTCTGAAGAAGGTGAAGTTATTCCACTCCATACTGTTTGTGATGCAGCCAGGACATCTCGCTTCCCTCTGGCAAAGTGGCTACTTGTATCCAACTGGTGGAGGGGCCACACAGAGACAATTGAGAAAGCACACATGGCAATTGTGGAAGGTAAGCCTAGGAATGACATGCACATTTTACTAAAGCAAATCCAGCCACAGGGATCTCATAGCTACAAGAGACTGGGGATACAGGTCTTGTTTGATGCAAAATATTCTTCTTACCAATAGGGCCCACTGGGCACTTGCCAACCATGACACTGTGGTGAGAGCTGTCTCTCCCTGCCGTGCACCTGCACAATGAGTGGGCATCTTATGGCCCCAGCTCCACCCCCACGAAGCCAGACTACAGGTACATCAACAAAAAGAGGTCAGATTGCTATTTGAGTTTTGAACAGATTAAATTTCCTTCTCTCCAAGCCATTTCTTTAGTGTGGCAATGTAGTTTGTTGCTTTGTGTTTTAAGAAAATAAGTAATAGATAAAATTTTAGCTTCAGTTTATATTTACTTTTTTGTCCGGTCATTAGGAAGTAAATGTATGGTACACTGACCTGTGCTAAGGCCACTTATAGAACCCAAATTTGTGTTTTTGTGTGCATGAAGGTGAATGACCCAAATCTCTGATTCCTTAATGTACACCAACAAAGGACTCTTTCTAAGAACCTTTCTAAGAACTTTTGTCACATCAAAATGTTAACTTAGCAAAGCAAATAGTCAAAGGCTCATTTTCAGACTACTCCTGAATTGCATGCACTGATCTTATTAAAAGTCAGCTGTGGACATAATGTCTATCAAAAGAAAGAGATCCTGAATGTTTTTAAGTTTTCCTAAGCAAGTACTGAATTACCACCAAGAACTGGAAATTGTACGGACTCTGCTTCTGTGGCTCCAATCAGAGCTCACAGACCACAGGCTTCCTCTCCATATGAAACACTGTGATTGCCACGGCTCTGGGGTGATTTAAACATGAATAACAGGGACAGGTAATGCGGCTGATAGCCAGATCACTCAACTACTGAAGATTAAATAGAATTAATGAATTTTATGCTGCAGTGTCTATAAATGATCCAGCAAATATGCAGGAAAATCCTGAACCACAGCCTTGAAATAAAGAGCTTAATGTAATTCAGTGCTTATTGGTTGCCTAGAAACTAACTTAGAAGAGGGTGGGGGAAGAGGACACAGAAACATGAAGGGTTCATAGGTTTAATAAGGAAATTATTAACTCTGAGCTGCTCGGGGTTGGTATGTATATACTCCACAGATCTCTCCTATCCGAAGAACTTCTGCATACGTCAGAGAGCGGAGAGCAAGGTCAGAGGGCACACAGAGCAGGCTGCTGCTGAATGAAGGGGCTGTCACGGTGAGCTGACACCATCCTGCACAAACCATCGTCCTTGCATTCCCTGATCATCACAACTGGTTGGCAAGCTGCATCTGTGGGCAAAGCTTTCTTATTTTCTTTCCTTTAATTATCTTCCAAGAAACATACAGCTTAGAACTTAATTATTATGTGAGGCATACACTCAATTCATTCTAGCACTATGGTATTTTAAATAAGACTACCATGAGAAGGAAGATAAGGGTCGAATGGTCCATTTCATTGATTTAAATGCCTCAGTGGGTAAAGGGCCCTGAGAGTGGACCACCAGCACCCACATACAGTGATGGGTGTATAGGAGAACATGCCTGAAATCCCAGTGCTAGGGAGGCAGAGACAAGTGGGTCCTCCAGTCTTGTGAGCCAGCTGGTCTAGCCCAATAGATTAGCTTCAGGTGTTGTGAGAGATCCGGTTTCAGAAGACAAGGTAAAGAGTTATGGAGAAGGGCTGGTGGGATTGCTCAGTGGTTAAGGCACTTGCCTCTAGTGCCTAAGGCCCCGGGTTCAATTCCCCAGTACCCACATAAGCCAGACCCACAAGGTGGTGGCCCTGGTGCTCTCTCTCTCTCTCTCTCTTTCTCTTTCTCTCTCTCTCTTTCTCTCTCTGTATCTCTCTGTTTGGAAATGAATAAAATATTTTTAAAAAGAGTTATGGAGTAAGCACCCTACATTGACCTCTGTCCTCCAAATGTGCACCCCCCCACACACACATATGAACATGCATGCACACCACACACACACACACACACACACACACACACACACACACACACACAAGAGTGAAAGAGCCTAGAAATGGGACACAAACCTTCATCCAAAAGCCTCTTGGAAGAGGAAGGACGAGGTTTTAAGCACACTGTGGGACTTCACTCTTACATCACAGCTCCCTCGTTAGTTCAGCTGTAGAGACCAGGCATTGGATGGGGGCTGGTTGTGCAAGAGCTTTCATGCTAGTGTTTCCTCATATCCATTAAGTCAATGATCCCTCCGATTTCAGAGCAGTGCACACACAGGGCAGGCTAGGCTTTCTCGGCTAGGCTTGAAAGAGTTGCTTAGGGAGGACATATTTTATCCTAATTATTTTTGACAGGAATTAGGTCAGATTAATTAGTTTAAAATTCAGCTGAACAACAACGTCTTTGCTAATTACTTCAGGGTGCATACATAATTCATTAACAATAGAAAAAAGTAGAAGAAGAAGAAGATGCTAGAGAAGAATGCTACCCAGCTCTGACCCCTTGATGGGTCATTCATAAAAAGAGGACTTCCTAGGACTTAAAGAGGAGGTGGGAGCAGAGAGTACCTGGAGTATTTCAATAAGTCTCAGGGAAAATATGTATTTATTTAAAATATCTTTGTATCTAGTTTTATGTTTCTAAGTACATATTTTCAAAATATTTAAACATTTTAAATATTTAGCAATGTTTAGATTTCAGAATTTAATTCAGGGAGAAAATAGGTGAGTAAAAGATGAAGAAAGTGTCTTAAGGCTGGAGAGATGGCTGAGCATTTAAGAGAACTTCCTGTTTAAGCCTGAGGAGTGGAGGAAGCCTAGCAAACTGCTAGGTTCAATCCCAGAACACATATAAACAACATGGCATGGGCAAACACATCTGGTATCCCAGTCTCATGGTAGACCAGACAACTGGGAATAGCCAGAGAACACAGAAAGAAAGAAAGAAAGAAAGAAAGAAAGAAAGAAAGAAAGAAAGAAAGAAAGAAAGAAAGAAAGAAAGAAAGAAAGAAAGAACAAATGAACAAAAGAAAGAAAGAAAGAAAGAAAGAAAGAAAGAAAGAAAGAAAGAACAAATGAACAAAAGAAAGAAAGAAAGAAAGAACAAATGAGCAAAAGAAAGAAAGAAAGAAAGAAAGAAAGAAAGAAAGAAAGAAAGAAAGAAAGAAAGAAAGACAAAAAGGGAGCTCTGGGATCTGTAAGGGATTCCATTCAAATAAGAATGGGCAGAAAAGCTATGGATCTGGACACCTGCCTCCATTCCAGCCACTGCAGGTGAGTTCATCCTGCTGCAAGAGAGCATCTGGAGCATTAGAAACACATACAAGTGCATGTTCATGCACATCCTACAGTACACAAGCAGCTTTGGAATTAAAGATCTTCTAGCATAACCCCTTGTAAACTTAAAACGTACTCTCTGAGATTCAGAGTTTGTGCATTTTGTTATTATTATTGAACTGATAATAGCATATGACACCTAACTTATGGCCCGTTATGACAATTACACGAGATAATGTGCTATGGAAGCCAAGGCACTTGACACAAAGAATTTAATATTTCTCGGTTTTAGTCATCTCTTTGGTGGTATATAAAATTGGATAAGTATTTGGCATGCTGTCTACACACTTTTAAGCTGTGCTTAACATTATTTCCTTAGCATTCTTCATATATTTTGGCTTGGATTGAATTAGAAAGGCCCTTAAAAAAACAGGAAGACCGGGATGAGTACTAAGATATACAGGATCCCTTGCCACAAGGACTAATACAGACAGTCCACGGAGGAGGATATACAACTGATCAGGGATGGGGAGGGGGGGAATTGGGGAATTCAGGATAACAACGCATGGTTTGCCCACTAAATAATGTAACTCTTTATGGACAATAAATATATATTTAAAAAAACACAGCTTACATTTTCTACTGTGGAGTTAACAAGATCAAATAAAGTATTTCTGTGTTCGCATGTGCAGGGGGGAATGCACATGTTTGCTTGTGCAAGAGGGCATGCATGTGTTTGCATAGGCAAGGGGCATGCATGTGTGTGCATGGCAGGGGGCATGCATGTGTGTGCATCTGCATTCAGTGGCAGAGGTTGACACTGGGTGTCTTCATTTTTTGCTCCCCACCTAATATTTTTAGATAGGTTCTCTTACTAAACCCAGATTTCAGATTCAGCTACACAAGGTAGCTTGTTGCTTGTTTAATTTGCACACAGAATAATTGGAGATTCCATGTCTCCTGCAGGAAGTGAGATGAAAACCAGGACATCATATTGGGCCAAAGCAAGGCTTTCTCATTTCCCTGTTAGAGCCATGTGTCTGAACACTGTGCTGGGCTCTCCAAAATGCTTTGCTAGGTAGTTCTTCCCCCTCAACACCTAGTTTCCATTTTAGATGCCTGGTATCTGCCTTGGGAAGTTTCCTTTTTGATGTTAAAAATTCCATAAAATGTACAATTTAATTGGTTATTTCAAAAAAAAAAACACTGGAAAAGAGAAAAAAGAACATGTCTGTTGGGGTAGCTTGGGCAAAGAATGAAACCATTTTGATTGCTGGTCAGTGAGGCATAGGACTTAATAAATTTAGGCTGTTTTTAGTCCTGCAGGTGACACTATATTTGTCTGCCTTTATGTGTGTATTGGGGAATCAAACCAGGGTAGTTAGGTTTTGCATGCAATCTCCTTACCTGCTGAGCTATCTCTCACCCCAAGAGTAGAAACATGTTTCTATCATCTGACTCAGGAGTAACAAAGCACTTCAAAATCTGATTTTTTTTTACCTTAAGATAGCACAAAGAGTGATTTATGTGTTTGTCTGTGTAGTAAGAATACTGAACCCAGGACTATTGAATGAGGGCTAAGCAACACAGCTATGTCTCATAACAAAATTTTCATGTGGGATATCTTTATTTTGTTTGCTTGTTTTAGTGTGTGTAGTCTGCATGTGTAGTCTATCTTTGACAGAGCAACTGAATCCCCCAGGAGTCTGGACTGAACCCCAGATCATACTTTCCTAGGCTTTGCCCTTCCCACTGGACAACATGGTCACCACAGAGGCAGCTACATGGGAAGACATGAGCCTGAGTGAGTGAGAAGACATACCTGACATTCATAATGCCTCAGCACATCTGAGCTCTGTCCCCACCTCATAAAACCATTCTCAGCATCCGCGTCTACATCCCACATGGGTGACGTTAGCAAATTTCCTGAGATCCTGTGACTGCGAAAGGATGGAGGAAACCATGATTTCACTGCGACTTTATCAATAGCAAATAAAATCAGCCTCGTTCTAATTTTAAAGCGGGTTTGATTTAAAATAGTATTGAGCAGAGCTTAGATGAGTGTTTAGTGGTTAAAGACACTTGTTTGCAAAGCCTGTGCACCTGGGTGAAATTCCCAGTACCTACATGAAACCAGATGCACAAAATGGAACATAGATCTGAATGGAGTTCATTTGCAGTGGCAGGAGGCCCTAGCATGCTCATGTTTAGTCTCTCTCTCTCTCTCTCTCTCTCTCTCTCTCTCTCTCTCTCTCTCTCTCACACACACACAATAGATAAGTAAAAACTACATATATGTGTATATATACATGAGCAATATATATATTGCTCATATATATGAACATTTTGCTCATATATACATATATATGAGCAAAATTGATGAACATATAAAACAAATTTAAACTGTCGTGTTGTATCATAGTCTTGACTGCATTCCACATTACAAAACAGATAGCTATTATTTCTTGGATGCCAACTCTGTGCTGAACCACATAAAACACTTTATAACCAAAGAAAGATCTCATTCAATCATTGTATTGTCCTCTTATGATCAAGATTATCATGCCCTTGGTTTTAAAACTGAGGAAACTGAGCTCGCAGGAAGTTCTGTAATGTCCTCACAGTCCCCCAGATTGTGGTGCTTTAGCAAATGAGGTAGTAGATGTCCTTATCTCTAGCGAGTTTCTTCTTGCATTGCTTCCTCAAAGACTGTATCCCTTTGCTGAAAGGGTTTATCAGTTCTAACAGTGTTTCATAGTCTTTAGGGCCTCTTATTTATAGGATCATACCATTTACAAATAAGACTAATTTGACTTTTCACTGTCTTATTTGTATCTTTTTTATTTTCTCTTGTCTCTTGTTCATAGTAGCAGCCTTCATTAATCATATACACATTTAAGCTGATTCATCAGGTGATAAATGAATATGCAAAAGGTAGTAAATATCAATAGAATATAACACAATTCAGCAATTAAAATGTAATGTTTTATTGGTATGTGTTACCAGAGTGAACCTCAGTGGTACGGAATGAAAGAAGCCAGAATCAAACATTACATTGTCCATGAGATTTATGAAAAGTTTTTAGAAGAGGCAAATCTACAGACACAGAAAATGCATTTATTCTTATCTGGCATCAACCATAGAACTAGTTATTAACTGTATTTGGGTGAAAGAGATACTTGGAACCATGGAGCTGTTTTAATACAGAGTTTTGGTGGTGGTTGTAACTGTAAAATGAGATGAAAATCCATTCAACTGCATATTTAACTTAAATGGCTGGATTGTATGACATGCAAGTTATACTTTAGTGGAAATTATGAAACTGTGTATCTGGGGAGATCGTTGACTTGGTAAAGTACTTGCCACGGAGCCATGAGGACCTGAGTTAAATCCCCAGCACCCATGCAAAGCCACACATAGTGATGTGTGCTTTGTTAATCTAGCACTGGGGAGGTGGAGAAGGTCTAGCCTAACTGGTGACAAACTTTAGGCCAATGACTCGGTTTCAAAAAAGGTGAAAGGTATCTGAGAAACAACACTTAAGATTGTCCACCTGCCTCCACACACCTGTTTATGTACATTCACATACCTGCACAAACATGACCATACACACAGACACACACAAGACACAGACACAGATATACACTCAGACACACACAGATACACGCAAACACACAGACACACACGCAAAGCCAAATTAGCCCAACTAGTCACTGGAGCATGTTGGGAGTAAGATGAAATGCTCACTGAAGTTGTTTCCAGCTTCAATCATTGATGGGCTTCTCCATCTACTGCAGCAACCTCTATCCCTTTGGCCCTCACTGCTTTGACAAGGTTCTGTCTCTGCTTCTTGCGCCTTCACCCTCCTGTATGCTCAGGCCTCAGCACACTGCGATCTGGCTTCAGCCTGCAATATTCTACCGAGTTCTTCTGGCCATCTTTGTCATAATCTCCTCTTAGTTCCAGGCACTGGTGTGTTTCAGATTTTTTTGAATAAATTAATTTTTTAACATAGGTTTTAATATGTTGCCTCCCCTGTCCCCATTTCCCTGAGAGCCTATCTCAGTATGGTTATTGGTGTTCACCTTGGCGTAACTGGGGCCTCTCTCTCTGGGGGGAGCTATAGATCAGGTTGTTTCTACCCTGGCTTTTACAATCCTTCTGGCCCCTCTTCTACAACAATCTCTGAACCTCGGCTTGTGTTGACTTCTCTGCATCCTCTGTGCTTCTTTCAGGGGTTTTGGTTCACCACAGTCTTTGTTGACTCTTCCCTGGATGTGGACGTCTGCTAGGATTGCCTCTAGTTCTCAACACTTGGACTCTGTTGATCATTCCTCTTTTGCATGGCTTTCCTCTAATAGAATCTAATGTTTTTTTTTTTCTTTTTTCTTTTTCTGATTTGTTCTCTAGATCATTATTTCTGAGTTCCTCTTTTTCCCTCTGTTTTGTTTTGACTTCTTGGGCTATTATGTCATTTTTCTCCTATTGCTTTGAAATGGGGCTACAGGATCTTCTTCCGTCAAGATCATAAGAAGGAGAACAACTTGTCCAAAATTCAGGCTTGAGGAACTTGTGTGATTGTTCAGCTTGTCATGTAAATATCAGGGTCAGAGTTCATATCCCAAGAACTCATTTACATGCTGGGCAATGAAGTGTGCAATTGTAATCATAGCACTGGAAAAGCAGAGTCAGAAGATCCCTGGGATCAGATGGACAGTTAGTCTAATGGAAGTGGTGACCTCTGAGTTAAATGAAAGACAATTTCTCAGTGCATAAGGTGGAAAGTTGACATAGGGCCTCTATATGCACACACCCAAACATGTGTGCACACCTGTGTATATACATGTACATAAAAGTGTGAACATGAGCTACATCCTTCCACACTACACGAGGCACTCAATAGTTGGTACACAGGATTCTGAATCTTACCAGGTTCTCTTGATAATTCTTCTGACCTCTGAGTCTTCTCCTTCTGTGTCTTCCCTGGGACAGGACATCCAGACCTACATGTCCACTTATGATCAACCTGCTGGCACCTTAAAGATTTATATCTATAGCTTAGATCTTGTACCTGGAATTCCAAATCCATGGGTCTGGGCTGGAGAGATTACTCAGTGGTTAAGGCACTTGCCTGAAAAGTCTAACAACTTGGTTTCAAATCCCCAGTACCCAGGGCTCATGCATCTGGAGTTCATATGCAGTGGCTGGAAGCCCTGGAGTTCTCTCTCTCTCTCTCTCTCTCTCTCTCTCTCTCTCTCTCTCTCTCTCTCTCTCTCTCTCTCTCTCTCCTCTCCAAATAAAATAAATGAATAAATAAAACATTTATTTTAAATCCATGGATCTAAATTTCTGGTAGCCATCCCATCTGGATTCTTACAGAAATATAAAACTCACTATGCCTAACATTATCTCATTCCCTTCACTTGTGAGCTCTTCCTGGGGTATTTTCTGCTTCTCGCTATAGAAATAATCACTACTGCTTCCAATTTCAGAAATTTACAGATTTTTCTCTTGCACTCACCCTCTCTCTCCTTCTCTACATCCAAACAACTCTGAAGCTGACTTGGTATAATATGAAAATGTGATGATTCCGGGTATTTCACTCCATCCCCACCCAGTGCTGTTCTAGAAGCCTAGAGCATCTCGTGCCTGGACTACAAAGCAGGCTTCAAATGAGGTCCTCATCTGTCTGTAGTTATTTCTTCACCTGGAGATGATTTTCCTCCCAAAGAATCCTCATCCTCTTGTCCCTATGCTTCCCCAGGCAAGATGGAAAGTGACTTTCAGGCCATACTTGTCTATTGTAGTCTTAAGTACAATTCTCCCCCTCAGTTTCACCTCTTTAGGAATTCTAATGTCTAGACATTCTTTTTCTTTGTTAAGAAATGCTACGCCCTTGTGACCTGCATGCCTTCCCATGAGCCTTCCCCTTCCCCTTGGCTAGAGGATTCTTACTAATATCTCAGGTATCACTTTCCAGTTTAGTTTTCTGGAAAACCGCTCTTATTCCCCAACTTCCAATAAGAAAATCCTGTAATATGTAACTACAATATAGTGTTGAGTCTAACCAGACATTGAGTACACTGTGCTGTAAGTCTCAGATTCCTTACCTTTCCTTCCCTTGCATGAGAGGTTGCAACCAAGGCAGCAGAATTTGTACTGTACTAATACAAATACATTGAATTATGTAACAAGGAATTGTTTTTCTGTAATGTGCAATTTGTAATAAAAACTGCTTTAATATTATATTTTAATTCAATTTTAGTCCAGCTTAGAAAATTATGTACTAGACTTTCAGATGAAAATATGTATTGTATTTAAGCATAATGTTTATTTAAAATTAAATAGAAATATATCAGTATTTTAGGGGATTTTTCACATAGAAATATTAACATGCTCAGACCCAACTAAATACATATATATACATTAGATAGATAGATAGATAGATAGATAGATAGATAGATAGATAGATAGATAATGTTAAAATAAGTTCATATATGTGGATACAGGAAGTATGCTATAAATTTTAGGCTGTTTTAGCAGAACCACAAACTGAATAAAATTCTTATTTATATAGACTTGAAAGAGTCTTGTTCAAGGTCTTTTATTGCTGGTGATTCACCTTCTCTGAGTGAATGTCATTTAAGAAGCTATAATGAAGTTTTCCCTTTCTGAAAACACATTTGCTCTCCAAAGCCTATGGTTTTTACTCTGTAGGTTTACTCTGCAGATGGAGTGACCTCGTCACTCACAATTTCAAGGTACTTCGTGTATTTTTGCATAGGAGCTTTTAAAATGGAACTAGGCCCTTTTGAACCTTTGTATTTAAAGTACAGAAAGCAAATTCTCATAGAAACCCACTTCAAAGTTTTTAGTCTGGATGTGCATAAAATCAAACACACAGCTCAGCTACCTCTTTCAATGTATGTCCTGTTGGCAATTTTGGCTCTGGCCAACCTGGTCCATACCCAACCCAGGCAGAGATTGAAACAACTGGTCATATTAAGTGACATGGCTCAAACTCAGAAAGACCTGACTGCATGTTCTGCATGTTCTATCTGATATGCAGGTCTAAGCTTGTAATATTCATAAGTATGTTTGCATAGGGAGACCAAAGAGGGGGGAAACAACCTGTAAAGATAGAACAGTGACAAAACCTGAACATAAAGACCAGAAGGGGGAGATACTGGGAGGGGATTGAATGGGAGGTACAGAAGTGTTGGGCATAGGAAGGGGAACAGAATCAATGAAAATAAATTGTATTTGAAAATTCCAGAATGAATGATCCAAAATCTTTATATGCCAAGTAAAAATCTCTATAAGAAAACAGAAAAAAAAGAAAGGAAAAAAATTCACTTGAAGGTGAGAGTCACTATACTCACCACAAAGGAGAGTTACACAACTTTGGATAACATTCAGATATCCAGTTCTTAATACATATTAATGAGATGCCTACAAAGATAATTTCCAGTCAGGAAGAGTCTAGGAGACAAGTTTCTTTATTTCCTAATTGTGTGACCTCAAAGTAAGAGACTCTCTTTGCACATGGATTTCCTTTTCTGTAAAGTAAGTGACAATGTGTGTGTGTGTGTGTGTGTGTGTGTGTGTGTGTGTGTGTGTGTGTGTGTAGGGTATCAGTTTTTTGTTGTAACACAAATCTAATCACTTAGTTCGTTTCTCCCCTCAGTAGTATGCACCTATCGCATCTGGGTAGCACTTTTAACTTTGATCAGTCTTTCTCAAATATATGAAATTATGTCATGCCCACATCATGACTGTACTTTTCTTCTCACACAGTACCCACTTGTGCTCGTTTAGATGTAGAGTAGCCTAGGTTCTCTGAATAGCTGTGCTCCTTGATGTGTTGCATTACGTTGATCAAACAAGTGACAGGGCTTCTTCCTATACAAGACTCAGCAAAGGGATTCCCACCTCCTGATGGAAAAAAAAACCCGCTATTCATGGTACAAAACCAAAGGCAGGGTGGAGGATGACAGTTTTTCTGTCAATGAAGTGAAAAAAAGAGTTAAATTCTAAGAAAGCCAAAGGTATAGATTCCTGATTCTGGGACACAGAAAATGGTTTCAAATTCCAGGCATCAGTATCAGAAAGAAACTAAGATTTCTAGATCTTGAGGTATAGAGTGGGGCTTTCATTCCAGGTTTCGATTCCCTAGCCAGGGAATCAGGATTGTTATGTCTATGCACTGAATGACCTTGTACTTCCTGTTTGGTGGCAGAAGCAAGTTCACTTTTAAGGTTCTTTACATAGCTTTTTGCTGTAGATGCCTTTATATGAACACTGAGAACAACCTAGTCGCTTTATTGTGACTGTCATCACTGCAGGTCAGGGATCACATTGGACCAACTAATGAACTAGGAATTAAAATTGAAATAATACAGTGGGGAAGGTTTACCTTAGGAGATATATGCCTAAGAAAATGTGTTGTATTTCTATGTGACCTTGGGCCAGTCGGTGATTCTCTAAACCAGTGTTGTTTCTAAGAAAGGGGTGATTTTGGTTCTAGACTACAAGATGAAATTATTTTTCTTATTTTAATTTTCAGAAATTTATCGCTATTAGAAAACTGACCTGGAATACTTTGCATTGAATTAGAATGTCTCAGTGCAAAAAAAATCAGTCAGCTTACTTAGATTTGGTAAATCCACATAAAGAGATCCACAATTATTGCTCCAGTTTTTAAGAAGCTGTGGAAATCTCAATAAAGTTCCTAACATGTCTTGTCATTTGGTTTGTTTTGTTTCAAAATTATTTCAGAAGGTTCGAAAGATTGCTTAGTAAAATGATTGCTGCATAAGCTTGAAGACCCGTGTTCATATCTCGGGAACCATGTGAATGCTGGGTGTGGTGGTACATGTCTGCAGTCCATATGCTCAGGAGGTAGAAGCAGATGGGTCTCTGGGGCAAGCTGGCTAGCTAGACTAGATGAATCAGGGAGCTCTGGGTTCAGTGGGAGCAATAGATGGTACTCTTTCCTCCAAGCACATTCTCACTCAAATGAGCTTGCACACAAGTATGAACACACCACACACACACACACACACACACACACACACAGGCAGGCATGCACACAAATGCATGCACACACATGCATACACAAAATTAAAAAATACTTTATTCTATAGGATTAGTTTTATGTTATGGCAGTGTGTGTCTTCTTGTTAATATATGTGGTGGCTTGAATGTGAATGTATGTTTACCATAGTCTCAGGTATTTGTAAACTAGTAACTTGCGTCTCTAGCCACCTAGAGGGAGTGTCACTGCAGGAGGATCCTGGGGTCCAGCCGAAAGGTGTTTTTGGGGGTGGAGCTAACTCCAGCCAAAAGGTGCAGATGGCAGTCTGAGTTCTGGGAACCCTGCTTATTGCTAGTTGGTGTTTGCTGCTTTTTGGTGTTTTCTGGCCATTTGGTTGTTTCTCTCTGCTTGGATCTGTGCAACGGAGTCAGCTTTTTCTAACATTGATGGAATTTCCCAAGACCTGTAAGCTTGACATAAATCCCCTCCTTCCATAAACTGTGGAATATGGAATATGGATATTCCAGCATTGTCAAACTGACTACTACAATGGAGGTATGATTTCATTAGTAAACAGAATTGACAGTGCACTAAAGTGGACTATAAATTAAATACACTACTCAGGCACTGGGTTCTTTTAAATGGCTGTTTATGTAGGTTATATAATATATATGATATAGTTCAATATGATATGCACCATTTAGTAGCTTAAATGGCTCTGGGAAACCCAATGCTCCAGATGATAAGAAAGTATAATATCAAATAATGGAATTATATTAAGTCATACAGAACACTTTTATTAAGGAAACAGGAGCAAAAAGGAAAATATGAAATACTGGCAGTTTCTTTGGACAAAAGCTGAGTAAAAACTGTTGCCCTGGGGGTAGAAAAGTTTTCTGAATTGGGAAATCATACCCTGAGCTGAGAGTTTGGGACATTTGTTCACAAACCTATTAACTTTTCTATAGCTTCTCATTAAACATCATAAGTAGTTTATTCCCTTACCATTTGGGCCACGAGGCCAAATTCTGCCCTGGATTTTTCATTCCCACATTCCCGTTGGCGGTTTTTGTCTAATCTTCATGACTTTTCTCATCAAACAGGAGATATTTTGCTCCTTTCCTTACTTTTTTTGGTCCTTATGACAACTCAGTAAGGAATGTTCTGTCTAAAGGTAAGAAAACCCTGTGTTGTGAGCCCTTTAGTGATGGTCTCAGAAGTAAATTCATGAGCTCCTGTCTGTAACCTTGGTTAGTTATGTGGTGACACTGTTGTTTCCACATCTGTGGAATCAGAATTGCGATAATATGCAGTTTGTTGTTGTCTTTTCCTCTCTCCTAGCAAATTGCCTTTAATATATAAGATCCTATTTAATCCTCCTAATGTCCCCATGAGGCAGATTTTGTCACACCTGGCAGCATTTCATTAAAGCATTGCACATATCCATGGAGATGAATACAAATCTAGGCAAGTCAAAAACTCACTTGAGGCTGTTAAACTGGATGGAAGAGTCCCTGTTAAAATGCAGCTAATCTTTTTAGAGCAACTAGTTTGTGTCTGTTACCTGGTGGTATCTTCCACTGTTGTCCACAATAAGGACCTAACATTAAATAGGTGAGAATACGATCCTGTCCTTAGAAAGCATATGGGTTAGTGGGACTTGAGAATGACCATGAATAGGAAGTCAAATAACAAGCTTTATATTCCAAAGAGGACAATGCCCTTATGAAGAGTATAAAACAGGGGGATGAACTTTACAAGGACTTGGAGGAAGGAGATATTACAGCTGGGATGAGCAGGAAAACCTGGATCAGGTGCCACTTGTGACTGTTAGAGGAATATCTATGCATTCTAAAAGATATCTGTCATGAAAACTTTTCCACTAGGGTGATGCAAACACATGACTGTTCACCACAGACAGGGTGCAGATGACAGGCCAAAGTATGATTTCACCATGGCAAACTGATGAATTTATTGGGTACCAAGCAGGGCGGGGTTCCTTATAATAGGAGCAATGGAGACCCAAAAAGCAGTTGTACCATCAAGAAGGCTGGTCCCATTCCGGATGGAAACCTCCTTATGGCTGCTTCCACTCCAAGGCAGCTGCATCACCACAGAGCCCCCTCAGCATAGGTGCCAGCTCATGGAAGCCACGTCTCTGGAGCACACTGCACAGCCTGCGGGCAGCTTGGCTGGCCAGAGAGTCTCAAGCTCACTGTGTGACTTGCAGGCAGCACAATCGAGCATCTCCTCCCCGAGCAGTTGTTTTCCCTTTATACAGCCTTAGGGAGGGGCCTTATAACCTTTCCCCAGACTTCTTGAATTCCTGAGTATCCTAAGTTTCCTTCCTCCCTATAAGAAGAAATGTTTTAATTCCTAATTAATGTTGGTCAAAATCCTCCCTTAGGAGTCCTCCTGTGACTTTTAAGTTTCAGGTCTCCCAGATGACTTCCTGAATAGCCAGAGTATCCTCCCTGTCCTCAGGAGGGAATGGTTTGGAGGAACCTGCTACACAGTATCTTCCACACTAAGAAAACACCAACTACAAAACCCCCAGTTAGAAGCTAGTGTTCCATGTCCTAGATAACAGGTATCCTTGGTACACAATGGGAAGATAGCATGAGAAAGCAGAGGAAGACAGGGAACAGATTACAGAGAACCCAGCTGAGAAAGGTGGAACTTACTCAAACGTGTATGGACACTAAAATTTGGAAGGTGCGAGTGATCTAAGGTGTTTCCTAAAAGTTTCCGACACTCTGTTATCAAGAATGGCTCCATGGGGACAATTATAGCAACACAGTGACAGCAGGTAAGTGGAAAGCTGAGGTTCAGGTGAAAAGTTGATGGTGACATGAACTTGGATGGTAACAGTGTTGGGAAATGTTCAGATCCAATATGTGATTAATAAATGGACAAAAGAAGGTGTAAGTGATAAAAGAATAGAAAACATATAGAAAAATGCGCCTCATACAAAAACAGAAATATTGTTAACTTTGCACAGAAAAGAACTTAGGGTATATAATGTTTAACTTTACCATTTTGTTTATTGAGAAACTGGAGTACAGAGCTATACAATGTGATCACTTTGTGCCTTACAAACCCTTAATGCCACCAGCAATGACAGACCAGATATGTTTATTATACAATAAATCCATGCATTTCCTTACCCCCTCATCTGACCATTCATCCAATGAGTAGTTCACTTATTTAATATATTACATATTGATACACTCAATAAACATTTACTTAGTTTGTCCACATGATGTTAAGAACTAGAGCCTGAGTGGAAAAGTTCAGTAGTTGTATGATTGTAGACTTCATTAGTAGATAGTACTCTGGTTTGAAAGACAAAGTAGCTGTTAGCCAAAATTTGCTTGTCTAGAACATGTTTTGGACCCTTGCTTTGACCTCATCTGCAAGTTACAGGGAAACTCTTCCAGGAGCACTTCTTTGATCTTGCTCCTTATAGACAAATTTTTCTAATTCTTCTTGATGTCAGCTGAAAGTCTGGCCAACAATGCCTTGGGGTACAGAAAGAAAACTTATGATACCTATCACCATTTAATTAGAAAATTTGAAAGACTGAGATACATCCTTTACATTTTATATCTGTGTGATATCGGTGATCTCCAAAAAAGAATCTTTAACAACTCTACTCACATGTCAAGTACATGACAGGTAGTGAAACTATAAAAGCTGAATTAATTTTTAGACTTGGAACTATCTAAGGTTCAAATGGGTAAAGTACCTACCAATCATGCAACCAAACCTTCTCACGGTAATCAATTCCAGAGGAAAATGAGCTCTTCCACGTGGCCTGTGCCTTTAAGTTCCTGCTTGCTTTCTCCTCCTCTCTCTCACTGTGAATTCCTTAACCTCTCCTGTAAAGTTAATGTTTGCATTCTGTCATTTTTCTCCAGAAAACTTTAAGACATAGGATTTTAGTTGAGTTTTATAAAGTAAAAATTGGTTCAATTTTCTAAATACAACTGAAGTATAGTATGTTAAAAATTGTCATTAAACCAGGTGTGGTGGCACATGCCTTTAACCCCTGTGCTCTGGACGCAGAGGTAGGAAGATCTCAGTGAGGTGGAGGCCACCCTAAGACTACATCATGAATTCCAGGTCAGCCTGGGTGAGAGTGAGAACCTACCTAGAAAAAACAATAAATAAATAAATAAATAAATAAATAAATAAATAAATAAATAAATAAATAAAGTCCTAAGAATATTTGATAAAGAGTGCACATAATAAGCCTAAGATGGTAAGACAATATTTTGCAGAGCAGAATTCAGACATCTATCTTATATATGCATAATTACATAGTTCTCTCTCATGTAATTAAAGGTTAGTCCACATTGTATCTAGTTAATTTTTTCCACTTTACAAGCGCATTTAAATTTCTTTTGGATAAATAGATGTTTTCTATTTGTTATTAATAATTATAAAGCACGCACTTCAAGAACTTTAACAGAATGTACTTGATTAAATCTCTTGGACTTACATGGTTGACAACTTTTCACTGCTTTAACCATCACTGCAGAAACAAGACTTTGTAAGTTTTCTCTTGGCCAGAGCATTTCTTCAGGAAAGATATTGAGTAGCTAGTCAAAGATCAGACATAAACACATGTGACTATATATGGAAATTGTTGATACATATTACTACATTATGATAAAAAAATATCATACCAACTTACCATCAATATAGTGGGCAGAAGATTTCAAATACACTGAAGGAAGGAGGAAAGTGATAAATGCCAGTGTCCAGACATGGAAAAACAGAGGGCTCTGATAGGGGTTACACTAATCCCTGTTCTTCGTGGAAGCCCAGAACTCAACCTCATTTGACACGAATTTTGATAATTCTACTCTTCCATAAGCCCTGAATAAATAAGGAGAAATTCCCCATATTTCTTCTTATTGTAAATGCATAATGACCATATTATTGTTGCATGTCTCCTAAATTATTTTAATATTCATTATTTGCAAAAAGTCAACACTTTATATATTAAAAACCATTCCCCCTTGACATCCTATACATATTTCTCTATGGATTATAGATAAACAATTTATTAATAAAACCTTAATGCAAATTTTAAATATATCAGATCATCAAAGTACTTACGTTTGATTTAAGCTTCTTGGATTTTTATCATTTTTGGCCAAACTTTGAACTACGTAGGATATATTCTTGCTGAGCTTAATGTTGCTATGGTTTTAAAAAGTATATTAGAATAAACTCCTAATCTAGGTAAGCATTTTCCAAAGATGGCTGTGAGGTCCATGGGAGAGTGTCAGTGGAAGCTCTCTGTATGAGGCTTTCCTCTAGGTGGATCAGTATCATCTTGGTGCACAGATAATGAAACATTTCTGATGAAATGCAGTTGTGGAAATGCTACTAAGGATGCCTCACTGATAAAATCAGACACTAATATAAGGTTTTTCACGAGTTGTCAAAAGTTTGTTACTTCCATGTTCACAGGTATTTTCATGAACATCAAGGCAAATCACATTGAATAATTGTCAGAGCAATTTATAACATTTTCTATTTAATAGGGCTCTGGACTTGAAGAAATGAAAAGAAGAATCCCATCTCCAAAATAAAATACACATGTTAAGTTTTGCCCTTTTTCCACATCTCAGTATTAAGTTGGAACAATAAACATTTTAAGAAACCTTGATGAGGAATAGTTCCGTCATCTGCTAAAAGTCCTCCAGATCTTTTGTACATGCAAATTGGAATACATCTGCTATTAAAAGCACAAGTGTGCCCCCTTCTGAATAAATGAAACATTGAGGTCCATATTCGTACTTAATAACAACTCTCTTTTCTGGATCAAACAAAATAAATTTGGCAAATACCAGTTGTGAGTTACTCTTTCTACAAATATTTTAAATGGATCTTTTAAAAAATAAAATGGAGACCTTTAAAATTGAGATGATATCTGCTATGTCTTTTCTTATTTATTTATCTTCCACAACTGGAATCTCCTGAGATAGAGCACTCTAGAGGAAATTTTTGTCATATTTTAGTCAAAATCAAAAACCAGGAGCTATATCACTCAAAACAGAGTGGTGAGAGCTGGGTAGACAGCTGGCAATGACCTTAGGAGCTGAAGTAGAATAGAAAATATCAGAAAGAAACTAAGTAACTCTTCACAGAGACAATTTTGGGTTTTGAAAGGTTCTGGCTGAATAAACTAAGACTTTGTGTTGACTTCAATCCCCTCTTCACTTCCTCCATTTTATGCTGATGAAATAAAGGCCACAATGATTATATGGTTTGGGGACAATTAACTCCTAAGCCACCTGGTCCTACCCTTAAACAAGTGTTATATCCATAGTAAAACTCAGCCATCCAAATCAGATACTCCATAGCTTAATACATACCTTATAAGTTTCATCTTTAAACCATTTACTTCAATCCTTATTTTACTTTATTCTCTTGTACATATTTAGAATAAAAACTGATTTGGAACAAAATATGGCATCATGTTAGATTTTATTTGCTTGACAGTGTGCTACTCAACTATTTTAAAGTACCATGGAAATGAAATAGCAATGATCACATATGAAAATGACAAAAGCAATAGGTAAGAAAAATTATAATGCAATTAACTCATAATACTGTTAGAAGTTGCTAGTTAAAGAACAGCTTTAGTCAGAATTAAAGGATATCCTAAGTTACTGTAATGAACAAATGAACTTAATTTAGTCTTCCTATTCAGTCAGGATGGATGGTCCTTCATCTTGCATTATTGAGTTCCCTTTAAATTACAAGGATGTGTTGATGCACACATATGTTCATTAATATCTATATCATTTATATGTATATATTTACATCTATATACTTATGTTCATAAGAGACAATTTTAAGGGGACTGGTAATCGAATCAGTGAGAGTTTTCCCTAAATTCTATGATTTTTACTAATTAACAATCATATATAGGTTCTGATATAATCTGTATATACAGGCCTGCAAACAGGATGTAACAAGTGATATCCTCAATTACTTTCTATTCGTTTATAGTACATTTGCAGAAAAGAGAAGCTACTGATGTTAATAGAATTTTGAATGAAATATACATGGGTCTTTGGATAAGTACAGTCTACCAATAATTCAAATTATTTTCAATATAATTTTCCCATGAATTTATAGAGACTACATAGACTTGGTCAAGCACTATTTATTACTAAGCAAAGTCGATAGAACACTGTGCCAAGAAACTTGAAAAGTGTAGGCCTTAAATTGATCTCAGGTGATGATGCTGACTGCTGAACCACAGTTATAAATGTCAGTTGGCATAGGCTTCAACTTTGCTTATTATCAGTTCCAAATTAAATCCATCATTGGACAACTATTATTTTAACACTGTGAAATGTTTGCTTTCTCTTCATTCTTCTCTTCCAAATTCAAGAAGTACTTTACCATCAAGTCCATCAATTGTATTTTAAATAACAACCTATTCCTTGGTCAATGTATTAATGTTCAAAGAACATTTATTGAATCAACACATGTAAAAACACTCTTTGATTGAATTAATGGTCGTTGTATAATAATTGCCAAAATATTTTCTCAACTAAAATAGACACTATGATCATCAAGTCACAGTCATTGCTGATTATTCATAATGGTGCAGTGAACTGTCCTGTAGAATAAACAACCTCTATAGTTCTTATTTAGAGAAATTTTCAAACATTGACTCTGGTAGTTAAATTGAATAATAGCTTAATTTAAATTGTGAAAGACCTCAAGTGTGTTATTTATTTCATTTCCACTGTGTGATATCTTTCATACAGGAAGAAGCTAAGAGTGCTCATCAGTCAATGAACAATGAAGAATTAATATTGCAAAAATGTATTTTATTTGGCATTCCTATAAACTGCATGCTTTAAGCCAACATTCCCACCGGTATTTATCCCAGCCTGCACTCTGCATTCACACCTATTTTTTACCTATCTGAGCATGATTTAAACATTAACATTGTGGATTCAGTATTTGCATATTTCTAGCTATCCTTGAGGTATAAATCTGATTAAGCATTATCTTCTCTGTGTTTGGCTATAGAGTTTGGTCCCAGGATGTACACTATTAAAACTGGGCCAGGAAGACCAGGATGAGTACTAAGATATACAGGATCCCTTGCCACAAGGACTAATACAGACAGCCCACGGAGGAGGATATACAACTGATCAGGGATGGGGAGGGGGGGAATTGGGGAATTCGGGATAACAACGCATGGTTTGCCCACTAAATAATGTAACTCATTATGGACAATAAATATATATTAATATATATATATATATATGTAAAAAAAATGAAATAGTGTTACCCTCTTAAGACATAGCACAAATCCCAAACGATGCCAGCAGCCATGCTGTGCAGATGTGGATGGAGCAGAGCACTATTCAGGTGGGAGGGAAACCTGCATGGCTGCTTTGGAAGACAGTCTTGTTGATTTTCATGAACTTAAACATAGTTTGCCATATGGTTCTTGCTGTTCATCCAAGGTTTATCCATACAAACATGCTAGGTTGCTGAGTTGGAGGCTGGGGAGGTGAAGAGCTAGCCTTGCCCAACACTGGAGAGGAAGAGGCTGGAGGAGCCCTTGGGGGGCTCACTGGCTGGTTAGTTCATCTGAACGCCAGATTCAGTGAGAGAATTGTCTGAACACACATACACACCATATACAATTACACATGCCAAAATAATTCATAATTGACAGAACATAAAACTACTCAAGGTATCCTGAAGACATGGATGGAAAACCAAGCAATGGTATATCCATTCGGCAGAATATTACTTAGTAACTTATCGAAATGAGCTGTCAAGTGCTTATTTCTGAGTGAAAGAAACAAATACGAAAAATTTATAGTATGAATTCAACTGTGTAACATTCTGGGAAGAGCCAAGCATCATTAGAATGTCTATAGAAGTGTTTATAAAAATATCACTAGTTGCTAAGGGATCAATATAAAGAAAGAATGCTGTGTAACTGTAGGGATTTTAAAGTGGTGAAACTAAAATGATACATGCATGCCATAACATCCCTCTACACAAAGAGTGGATTACGATTTTTCCATGGGCCTTACTTAGTAAACACACCCCCATGCAGTTCCTCAAGGGTAGCAAATACTTCCAACACATTAGTGCAAAACAAATATTCTACATTTCCTTAGACTGCATGCATTAAAGCCTATATTCCCACTGGTGTTTATCCCAGCCTGCACTCTGTGTTTACACCACTTCTGTCCTTGACCTCTGCTATATACAACTATTATGAGGAACTGGAGGGGAAGAGGGGATGTTGAGGGGATTGCAGTGACGCTCTCTGGCTTAGCGCACCCAGAGTGAAGCACAGCTGAGATGAAAACCGAGATGGGAACTCTGTAATTTCTGCTCAGTTATAATTTAATTCATTATTATTATTATTATTGTTGTTGTTGTTGTTGTTGTTGTTGTTTTACAAGGTAGGGTCTCAGTTTAGCCCAGGCTGATCTGGAATTCAATATATAGTCTCAGTCTGGCCTCAAACTCATGGCGACCCTCCTACCTCTGCCTTCCAGGTGCTATTAAAGTGTGTGCCTGGCTATTTGTTTAGTTTTTATGTAATCTGAAAAATACATTGAAATAAAGTCTATAGATGAAGAATTTATCAAATGAAACACAGTGCCTATTTTTTGTTGCAATAATGTGGAAATATATCACATTAAAAGTCTTGTGTTGCAAGTATGAGAGCATGGATTTGAGCCCGGTCATCTGCATATAAAACCTGAAATGACTATGCTTTCCTGTAACCCCAGTGATGAAGGCATGTGCAGAGACAGGAGAATTGCTATGCCTTTCGAGTTCAACCAGTCTAAACCTAAAATGGAGAGCTCCACGTTTGTTGAGAGTCTCTGTCATCATGATTATGCACAAGAGCTATAGAGGCAGACACTTGACATTCTCCTTTGGCCTCTGCATGTGTTCCCATCTGCACACACACACACACACACACACACACACACACACACGGTATAGAGAGGCAGAGAACTTTCTGGGAGCTACCACATGAAGGAAGCCTTGTAGAAATTAATTCTGTGTAATAAAGATGAGTGAGTGACAGCTAGAAAGAAAGATAGAATCTCACACCTTCTCAGCTCTCTGGAGGTCAGCTTAGTTTTACCTCAGAACTACCCAAAGCCTTTAAATTGCAGGCCAGTGGAACAACATTAGGTCATGTTGAGTTGGATTTTCTGTGACTGGCAATCAAAGAACTCTAGAATAATTCAGTTCAATAGAAACAAATCAATACAGCAGAGCTAGTTTTAGGATATGAGTTACAATCATGAGCTAATTTTAGAGTGGGGAAGAGAATGTTTTCAAGTAACACTGATAAAAGATTTCCAGAAATTCAGTTAAAGACAATGAAACAGATTTTCATCTAAGCAGTTTAAATTCTGGGTACACAGTGCTCCAGAAAGTCAACAGGATCCCTTAGCTGCTACTCCGGAGTAATTAAAGACCAACAGGTGGGTGGAGAAGGAGAGCAGCAGGCTCCATTTAAAGCATCAACTACAGTGCCTGCCAGGCGCCTCTGAAGTATTTCTCTGGACAAAGGATATTTGGTCAAGATAAAGTTTGAAAATAACTGGATGGAAACCAGGGTAGCTCGCAAAGTTGAGCTATGCTCAACTCCAGGGGAGGTTTCCAAAAGCACCACTGAGTAGGCTTTGGAAGCTTCATTTAGAGTGAGCTTATTTTCTTTTAGGTAAATGGGCTATGTCAGAGCAGCCTGCCATCTTTCTCTGAAGAAGCAATCAACACCTGCCGAGGGATCCAGTGTTTGGCATCCAGGTAGATCCATTTTGATATTTTAGTATAGCAGGAGAGAGAGGAGAGACATCTCTGGGCAGAAGTGATATGAAAGCAAAGAAGCAGTGACTCCTCTTAATGCATTCCTTTCCACAGGGTTCTGATTTGGTGGAGTGTCTCTCAGGTTCAAGAGGCCGCTGGTCTGGCATCCTGTATCCATGCATTTATGGAATAGATTCACAGACGAGTGGAACCTCTGAGGTCACTAAAGGGCCCTGCTACTGCATTAGTACTACTGATCACATGTTGCTGACTTTTACCAGTGAGTACTTCCACTAGTGCTAAAAACTCCTCCTGCCGAGCCTATGGCCCTCCTGGACCGCTTCTTAACTGCAGACCCTCAGTTTCCAAGCTAGAGCCCTCTCTCTCATACTGAAGATTGACGACAGAGCCTTACACTTATGGGCAAGCATTCTACCACGGAGCTCCATCCGCAGCCTCCTTTGATTTTTCTTGAAACAGAATCTCACTAAGTTTCTCAAAGTGTTCTGCACTCACTCTGTAGCCCAAGCAGTACTTGAAGTTAAGATCCTCCTGCCTCAGCCTCTGAAATGGAATGGCTTTCCCTTGTCAGATATCTTCTGGTCATAATTTCCCATGCAACATAGGAAAGTTCTGAAAAATTTAATTTACTGCTGCTTTTTCAGGTTCATTCCCAATAAATAAAACTCTGGCTTTTAGATATTTTTAATCTATTGGAACACTAGTGTAAAACAGTATTAGTATTACCATTTTAATGATAAATGCAGTAATAACTGATTATTTTCTTATACTGATCTTAAAGACTTTGTAATACAATCCAGTCTAAGAAACTACTAATCTCTGATGGGAAGCATGGTTCCTCTAAGGTGTTTTGAGGATCTCACCCTATAATAACTGTCTCTTTAACAGGTACAATTGGCAATTCTGCCAAGTGGGATTCCTGCTGCGAATGTGGTTTCCCATATTGCTGCGTAGGAAGCATTCGTGACATCAGCCCCTATGCCACCATGGAAATAGCAGATCTCACACGCACACCTACTCTCTGCAAATCATCCTGGACAGCTTCCCTCTCTCCTGTTTGTAAAAGGTGGGGGCAGATTATTTGTGTTACTTGAGGGGGTGGATATAAAAATTCTCCAGCTTTTTCTTCTATGCCACCACCACAGAAAATGTTTAAAGAAAGATTTGAAGCAGAAATGAATAATTTTGGACTCCGGTTTTGCCAATGCTGCTTCTTTAGTAAGGACACAAGACTGTTTTCCTTTTCATCTCAGAGTTCTGGAAAACGTGTCAGGCAATGAGGATTAATGCAATTTCTGAAAGTGTGCTTTCAGTCACAAGAAACATGGAAAGCACTCTCATGAGCATTTTGAATGATTTATGAGAACAGTATGGAAGATAAAAATTATAGCAAGTTGAAGCTACACTTATTAATTAGTTATATTTAAAGGCTGATCTTGTTTCCATAGCAGCATCTTTACTTTGATAAATGAGTATTCTTCACAGCATAGTTTCTGATAAACCAAAATGTAAGAATCCTCCAACAGTATACTTCTCTCACTTTTATGTGGCTTGGCGCATGCTTATTTACCATTATGGATAAAAGAAATCCATATCACAATGCAGTTTTCAACAATAAGATCTTGGTTTTGAGGCAAATCCTTTGTAAGCTAAAGGAGGTCTTACAGAACCCTTGGCAGAAACAGCATCTGTAGCTCTGGCTTTGTGAATTACGTAAGTCAACTCCCCACTCACACTTGAGTTCATAAACAGGTTTCTTTAGAGTCAGGTGCTAACACTTCTGTTGTTAAGTGGGAAATGGATGAAATCAAATAAACCAAGGATGCTCATAAAGAAGAAAGATGGTTATTTTAAGACTATTTTTTTAGTATTTTTTTTTTTTACTGCCTTGCTAATTTCCCCTTTTCCAACTTGGATGGTTTGAATCTGTCATAGCTCTGCTTGGTGATTTCTTTTTCTTTTTCTTTTCTTTTTTACTGGCTAAGTAGCTCTACAAGATGAAGGGGAAAAACAGTTCTTAGTATATTTACTCCACTGCATTTTGACTACTACAACTTTATCTTTCTTAGTTATTTTTGTTGCTATCTAGAGACAAGGTCTAACCACATATCCCAGGCTGGCCTTGAACTCTCTGTGTAGCCCAAGCTAAGCCTAGACATTCATGACTCAGCCTCCTGAGTGAGGGATTATAGGAGTGAACCAACATACCCAATTTGTACTTTTCATTTCAGATCTTTTTATTTATTCAAATGTTATGCCTCAAGTTGAGACTATTTTTAAATAACTTATTTTACATTTTATTGTTCAATTATTAAAAATGTGACTGAAGTATGATAAAAGTAGAGATTCTAGTACATGGAAGGTTTTTGCACATGATGAATCCAGGCTTTTGCTTTTGGTATCTTGGTTCATGTCCTGTGGCTGACTTCCTGCATGTGCCACCTGCGAGAGGGAAAGTAGAATGCCCAGTAGAATCAGACCTATGAAATGACCTTATATCTATGTCACATTGAATTAATCTGTTAGTATTGGGTCAACCACATGACAGCGGAACAAAGCAGGTATTGGGTTGTAGTTTTGTGTGTATATCAGATGGCACAGCAGAGGGAGGACACACCTACCAAAGCAAGTCTTCACACTGCTGCATCAGAGTGACTGGACCTGAAAAAGACAGAAAGTTGGTGGGAACACACCGTTCCTGTGAAGAACTTTATCAAGTGTATAATCCAGTCTATGTTCTGTGAATTTTGTTTCTATGTACATGTGGGTGTGTGTTAGTACATCCATGTTGTGTTAGAATGTGTGGGTGCATGATGTGAGGAGATCAGAGAATAATTTGTGCTTCAGCCCTCAACAATTCATCTTGCTCAAAGCAGGGTTTCTCTTGATCTTACTCTGCTGTTGTCCTTTGCTGTACTTGCCTCCAGCTCCCAGAACTTTCTCCTGTCTTTGCCTCTCAGATTGCCATTAGATTGCTGGGCTTTGAGAAGTCTGCTCTAGTTTCCAGCTTTTCATGTCTGATCTGAGGCTTGAACTTGGGTTCTCAGGATTGAGTGATGAAGACTGCATCCACTGAGCCTTCTCCTTCATTCAGTCCATTAAATTTTATAATTGATGATACTTGAGTCAAAGGGATGAATTTTTAATCCTAGAGATTATCAACTGGTCTCTTACTCCTTAATTCCACATATTTAGCATGGTATTTGCACTTTTTTCCAGTTAGTTTTGAAAATCACTATTCAAGAATAAAGAGTGATTCATTAGACAGAGGTCAGGCCTGGGCCTCATTTGCAGTCCTTCCCCCAACCACTACCAGGGGAGTGTGCCATCAACATGGTCAGTGTGAGAGTCAGTCCATCTGAGACTGCAATTTAGGTTCTCCTCTTTGAATGGAATTAAGTCGCCTAATCTCTCTGTGTATGTAGTTCCTTTCCTGCATAATGGGGAATGTGCTACCAGCCTCTTTGGGACATCTGCTGGAAAACTTGAAGATGAAAGCAGGTGACAAGGGATCCAGTGAATCTGAGACTTCGTGCTTCCACTGTCAACACTGATACAGATTGTGCTACATAAATAATCTATAGCAGAATTGTTTCAGAATATTTGCTGCCATTTGGGAAACAGAGTACTCCATTTTTCCTTCACAAAAAAATGGAAAAGTCTGAAACAATATTCTAACTCGCATGTGAATTCCATGGGTAAAAGCTGTGCAGTTTTCCAGGATTGTGTCTAGAGATGTAAAGGTACAACATCCAATAAAACACAAGCAAGGGAATTAAGTATCTAATGTATTGAGAGAACTATTCCCGGAAAGAAATATACAGAATATATCCCTCGCTGCCTGGTATTGATTTTTATCAAATGGCTCCCTAGTTCTCTACGAAAAGTCTGGTGAATTTTGTGTCAATGAGTACGAAGTACCCTCTGCTGTGGAGATGCTATACAAATACTATAACAAGAAATGCAAACACATTGTTTATTGTGCTGGAAAGGATACTTGTGGAACCCTCTAGGGAGACTACTTTCTGCAGAAAATTATGTTTGCAAGAACCACCAAAGCAAAGATTCAGTCAATAAATGCACATTTCTATAGAAGTAATAGATTAAATGTGAAGCTGCTGTGAACCAACTGATATCTGAGAGTGAAAATCAGAATAATCTCCCATCTGCATTCTCCATGTGCTGAAAAATCTCCTCAGGTCTCAACAAAGCTCATCTAATCAGTGCAGCATTGTTTTCCCCACAATTTAGCATCATGTCTCAAATCATAGTGTATTATTATTAACATGCAAGAAAGACACTGAAACACACATGTCCAAGCCAGGAAATCTTCCGGGGTTTGTTGATTCGCTTCTAATCTGTTTGTTACTCTTGGTTTTAATAAAACATTAGTGTTCAAGAGGTGCCAAGGACTAGGAACTCAGGAAGTGGAAGAAAACATAGAGAGAAATCATGAATATTTTGGATGATTGTTTGCTTGTGCATTCTTGACTTGTGTTCTCTTCAAACAAATGAAGTCACTTATTTTCTCCCTGTGTAAATATTCTAACTTTATAGAGAACTGAACGACTGCTAGATTCTGTTTTCTTATTCTACCATTATTCAACTATTTTCTTGACCTAATCTTTAATTTACTCAATTTTAAAGGGAGTCCAAAAATGAAATGCTAACCATGAATTCCTGGTATAAAAAACTATTCACAACAATGCATATATCTACATATACAAACATGTATATACATATATGTTCATGGTTTTCATGCCTAGTTATTAGTATGCAAATACATATATATATGTAAATATATGTGTAGGAATCCCTAAAGCTTCATACCTAAGAGATACTCAGTTTGTATATACATATATTTATTATGTTTTCTAAAAGTGTTGAAATGGTATACTCACAAAAGCCAATTAATCCAAAATTAGACCAAAGTATTTATTTTTGTAGCTCTCAATTTCCTTGATTTAGCGAATTTTAAACTTTTCAAAAAGTAGTTCTTGAAAAAATATTTATTAAAACCATATTACTATATCCTTACTTAGACACAAGGTATTTAGCTCACAACATTAGAGCAGCCTTAATACTCACCCACCACGACTCAGGGAACTGAGCGGAAGAGGGGGCGGAAAGATTGTGAGAGCCGTGGTGGGGGAAACTATCCAGAGGCATGGCACCCTTCAGTAACAACACACTTGGGCCAGGAGAACTGGGCTGAGTACTAGGCTATCCATGGTCCCGTCACAAGTACTGATCCAGACGACCCACAGAGGAGGATATCCAGCTGATTGGGGATGGGGAAGAGGGGCATTGGGGATCTGGGGATAACAACTCATTGTTTGCCCACTGGATAATGTAACTCATTATGGACAATAAATATATATTATTTTTTTTTAAATTTTTTTGCCTATCTTCTCCTTGCACTCATGCAAATCTTGCTTCCTTCACTAGGTCTATGATATTTCAGTGGTTCAGTGCAGGGTTTCTTAGTCTCTGCTTTATAAATATTCAGTGATGGTTATCCTTTGTTGTTGGGCTGTGCTATGTGAATGTTCTCAATGTAATAGATGTCAACAACATTTCCCAACCCATCATGGCAACAGTGTCTCCGGACAACGTTAATATTCCATGAGAAAAGCCTCCATAGTTTTGAGAACCATTTCTGTGGTTCTTATTGCATACATGTGCTCAGTTAAAAGCCATGTTTAAATCTAGATTTCGTCTTCTTGCCTGTTGCTGAAAATATCAGTGTTTGGACAAAAAGTTATTAGTGAAAAGCTGAAGAAAACACTAATCACTTAATCTCTTCAAATATGTATTTCCTTGTTCTGTAACACATGAGTTATAAACAACCCACTATAGAGATTTCCTTTAATGCCCTTCAAAGGGATGTTATGTATTTTTGTACTTTAGTTATGTTTAGTTTGGGACTTGAAGTGGACCTCAAAATGAGATTAAATGTTCAAGGATTCAATTCAGGGAACTGCCCTTGTGAGAGGTAATGGAAGGGAACTAAGGAAACCCAGGGGAATGCACAATCAGAACATGAAGGCAGTCTGACTCAGGGAAGAGGCAAGGAGGGACGATGCCAGAAATGCCCTGAGCTTCTACTACAATCTGACTGTGTTACAGTGGGGCTGGCAGGGAAATCTGGAGCCATGTTCAGCCTCCAGTGAGCTCTAACTCCTGTGGAATCCCTGTAGTGCCCCTGCCTCCCATGGCAGGCTCTAGGCTGCCGGCTGCAGGGCACAGCGGTTGGGGCCCTCCATCCTTATCCTTCCTGTAGCCCTGTGACCCACGTGAATGCTCCTCATGGATGGGGTTTCCACTCTGAATCCACGGAGATATTCCCGAGGTTAACTGTCGTGAGCATCAATGTTATGCTTGCTAGTATCATTCACATGTGAACCCCACCACATTGTCTTATCCTATAAACGCTCCTCTGAAAGTTCACACTACTACAGCCAGCAACATTTTCTCAGCTTATGTCCCATCTCTACTTGAACATCTGGTGGGAGTCCCCAAAAGACCATGTCCAAACACACACCTGGTTCCTACACCCTGGCCCAGCCCCAGCTCCTGCTTCTTGGTCGTGACTGTCTTAATTATGGCTGAGATCCAAACTCCTGGCTTCATCCTCTGCTCCACTGGTACACACCACATTTGACATAGAAGCTAATCTTGGAAGTTGGGTTTAAAATGTATCCTGAATCCCATAGCCTTTTTCTCCAAGTTCTTCCCTCCATCCTTTATTCTGTCATATTTTCTCTCTCCTTTCCAGAATAAAATATTGCGGGGGAAAGTATTGAATAATTAAGCTGCACAGGTGAGTCTGGGTTGGCATACTTTTCTGTAAAGGGTTAGACCATAAATACTTGGAGCTTTTTCATCTAACAGGCAACATCAGGGACAGGAAGGGTACTTAACTCGCCATTTATTTAAGGTAAAAAACAGCTTTAGGTCGTGGTCAGTGTAAAATCAAGCAGACAGCCAGATTTGGGTCCTGGCCATACCTTGCCTAAACAATCATCTCTTTAAAAAAAAAAAGTTATTTATTTTCTTACTTTTTTTCTGGTTGATTTTTATTTACTGTTTTCAACATTATTATGAATAGTTGAGCCACAATGTTTCTGTTACAATATAAATAAATTTATTTTAATTCATCTCATTCAACCTTTCTATATCTTCTTGAAATAATATTTAAAAATTCAACATTACTAACTTGACTAATGAGACCAAATATGACTTGTTCTCTATTTCACATTGTCTGTCTTCATCCTCCAATACACAGCATCATTATTTCCACCACTCCTGTAGCCATAATGGTTTTGGGGATACCTCAGATGCTTCTCAGGTATCTGCCACAGGTCCTTTGCAGTGCCCTCCTCCTCAACTCCTTTAGGAGAGCGCCACCTACCTGCTGTGCTACGTTGTTAAAGTCTTGCCTACCCAAGGAAGACTTTCATGAACCCTGTAAATGTCTCTGCTCAGTTACCTCCTCTCCTCGCACCCTTCCTGTGTTCCTCCATAAGGCACAAGTGCTGGTTAGAGGCAGGCAGTCCATTTGTTACAGGTTTATACTCTCCTTACAATGTTCGCTGTAAAATAAACATTTTTAATGATCAAGACAGCATTCCTATGCCACGAAGCGCTGCTAACATTTAGTTTAAAAGTACCTCATATTTTTTAACAAACATGTAGGAAATTATGTCATTTAGAATTATTGTCTAGATTCATGTCAAGTGACTTAAATTTTGAATTGTATCTTCCATATTTTTCTATCTTATTAAGCCTTACACATAAACTCCTAGCCTGTAGTAACAATATGTATTATTACAACATTAAAATCCATACCACACATCTCAAATTTATCTTCTCTCTTCCAACTAAAAAAATAGATTTCTAATTTGGTCAATAGAAAAACAGGTCCTTCTTGTTTTCCACTGGTAATAAAAATGAATGCAGACTGACAGACAGTATAAAAATACGATATAAAGAGGGAAGTTTTCCTTAGATCATGTGTCAATGGATGGATGATCAATGATTGAGTTGAGAGAGTGCATTAGCACTTCTTCATATTCACTGAATTCTATGTTTGATGTTTAACAAAATTAGGTCATTTTCTCCCTGACACATTTGTGCTTTATGGCTCTTATTTTCGGTTAACATCAGATCTTTTGGTTTCTGTTTACATCAAGATTTATAATTCAAGATTTGGCTCCTGAAAAAAAATGAAAGAAAATAGAGGTGTGTTGCAGTCAGCTGCACAGAAAGAGCCCAACCAAAAGCAGCCTGTGGAAGAAAGGTTTTATTTTGGCTTAAGGACTTGAGGGAAAGTTCTATGATGGCAGGGAAAATGATGGCATGAGCAGAGGGTGGACATCACCTCCACCAGAGCACTGCAAACAGTGGCAGGAAGTTGTGTCAAACAGTGGCAAGGGGAAGCTGGCTATAAACCCCATAAGCCCACCCCAAATAACATACCTCCAACAAGGTTCTAATACCTAAACTGCCTTCAGGTGGGGATCAAGCATTCAGAACACATATGTTTTGGGGGGATACCTGGATCAAACCATTATAAGGTGCTTCCCAATTAGCACTTTCAGAATGAATTACTGCAGAAGCAAAAAGTATAGTATTTTTAATGAGCAGAAAATGACATTTGTGACCCCAATAGGTAGATGTGGAAGTCTAGATGAAATTGAGAGGAAACGGCCATCTGTAGGTTAATAGACCGCCTAACTATGGAGATTAACTGTGAATCCCACAGGACTAAGAATGAGATCAAGCAGTATAATCAAGGAAGAAAGAACAAAATTACAATGGAGTGATCAAATGGAGATGCTTTCTGGTAATAATTATGAGAGGTCTGGTAATGAAAAAGCAGGAACAACTATGGGCTGCCGAGTAAAGAGAAAATAAATGAGATTAAATACTTCATGTTATGCTGTGATGGCTTCTATAGCAATCTGGGAAAGGTTTTGAGGAATAATTAAAAAGAGCCAGCCATTTAATGAGCAATATTCAGCTTAGAAAACTGATTTTCATGTTTATGTGGAAATCCACATTCCAATGCAATGTTATTTTATTGCATAGCTTGTTATTATTACTTGTATTTTTCTTCCAAGATGCATATGTTTCATTAGAGACTACATATATTTTTCCATGAAAAGAGTGATGCATTCTCTCCCTCCCTTGTTCTCCCTTCCTCTCTCTTCTCTCTCTGCTTTCAAATAAATAAATAAATAATAATAAAAAGAAAAAAGAGTGATGCATTGGAGACATTAAGGAACACACACAACAAAGATTTTTAATGGAGGTTGTTTATGTAGGGCTGTTAAAAGTCCTTGTTAGGGGTTCTTCGGATTTGTGCTGGTAGTCTCAATGATGTGCATTGAATTTAAATTCTTCTCTTGCTATCGGCTCCTGAGTTTCATCTCTGAATTTCACCTCTGTGCCACCCGACACAGGTGGATCCTATGATCCAGATGCTCTTGTTGGGAAGGTGGGATTTCACAATAGCCCGTGACTCCAGTTTGGAAGTTGGTTTGTTCTGCTGTTGGAGTTGTACAGTACTCAAACATGCCAAGACCATTGTGAAGACAGACTCAGCAGGTAACCAGACTTCACTCTTTTCTGCAGGGATTATCAGTGGTGGCTGTATGCTTTATGATGTGATGTTATATAATAGTTATTCAGGTCCCTACCTTGAATTTGAAATATTTCCTCATTATATTATCTATTGCTTCAGAGATTAAAATGAAATCTAGTAGCTTAATGTCCCAATGTTTTAAATATCTTTATTATGAATAAATATATACACTTTCTGAGCAAATCTTATGAATGTATCCCCGTTTCCCTCCTCTCTGTCCCCTACCCACTGGGGTACTTCCTGGGTGTGAAGACTGAATCTGTCTGTATTACTCAATGGTGATCATATTTCTTGAAGTTCAGCAACCTGAATAATATAGTTTTATTTTGAGTATAATCCTCTTTGTGGCCTTGCATAATAATTGTCCCACTTATTCTGTGCTTGATATAGATGAAGCACAATTTTAAGCATTTCATAAATGTTGGCTTACAGAATTCTTAGAACATAGATAGATATTGTGCACATTTCAGATTAAGAAGCCAAAGCGAGAGAAAGGCAAGCAATTCCTTCAAAGCACAGAGGTGGCAAATGGTGGAAGCAGGGAGGAGTGAATCAGAGGATGTGGCCCCTCATCTATCCTGCGAATCATTGTGTCATTCAATTTACTGATTTTATTGGTTATTGAACTCTTTATAGCTCCTGTACAATGACTATGTACAACCTATAAAAATCTAATGCCCACCAAGAGGAAAACAGAAATCAGTTCCATCACTACTCAAGGTTCCAAGACTAGTTTCTTTGAAGTAATAACTTTGTTTAAATATTCTTATTGATGCCTGGCCCATGATATAAGTCCAATTAGAAAACGAAGAAAGAAACATGGAATGCCTCTTAAACTGAAGCAATGTGTCTAGATATTGCCAATACAGAGCAGGCATGCCCCGGGAAGCCTCTGATCTCCAGGAATTTTGTTTCCAATGAGGCATGACCAGTGCAAACAAAGAAAAAAATCACAAATTAATATGAATTTGCACTTAGCTCTATGAGTTAAAGAAACAGAATGATATATACCAGAGAGCTGATGGGACTCAGAGCTCAGAGATGTCTTTTAGGAGACGGCGTCTGCAGACACTCTGAACAGTAGCAGTCCTGGAGACGCAAAGAAGAGCATACCTTGAACAATGAAGGACTTAGTTTCATCAGCATTTCATAATTTTCATTGTATTGGTCAATCATCATTTTACCAAATTTATTCATATATATTTTCTTTTGGGTCCCATGTTGGCATTGAACTTGCTTCATCCATTGGAGTCCTGTGATTATGGTGTACATCACTATACTCTGAAATACTTCAGGTTTTCGAGGCATCTTTCTACACAGCACTATTTCAGGGACTGAACCATGTTCCTCTCATGTTTGCTCTACTCAAATGGTGTTTTACCACTTTTCTCCCCCCAGTATTGGCTTAGATGTGGTCCAGGCAAGTGGGGCTTGTAAAATTAATGACGTTCCCAAAAAGCTTTGTGATGCTGATCACAAGTGATAATGAGAAGAGATGTCTTCCCAGCATCATGCAAACAAGGTCGCTTAGAGACCACTTATTTCATTTTATATTGTCACTTAGGCTCTCATTATTATGTTCCTATATCCATCAACTTCCTTGATATGCCATGACAACAGAATAATTCACTGAAACCCTTTGTTCAATCCACAATGAATTCAGCTGCACTGGAGGCATTTCATTCAGGACTTCTGTCAAAGCGCTTCTGCAAACAGAACTGTCAGAGCTACCTCCCTTCAGCCCATACATTTTACAAATCCCATCACTTTATTAAATGGTATTTTGTATCTGTAAATCCCTTTAACCTTTGCAAAGTACTTACAGCTACATTGATTGATTTGTGTGCCTTGAAGAGGGCATAGCCACGAAAGTATAGGACTGGGGAAAGTGAAACACAGCGAGGTGTGTAACCAGCAGAAACTGCTAAACTGTGTTGACATCAAGTCACTTGTTGTGGTCCAGAAGCATTGCTGCCCCTTGAAATGATAAGGTATGCATCAGAAAGGCGAAGTCTTGGTTCCCAACCTAGGTCATGAAAAAAGAAACTTTGGAAAGGGCACCAATGTGTGTTTAGTAAGCTCCTCAGGTATTTCTAATGCTCTTAAAAGCTTGGGAAAGCTTGAGCCATAGTGAAAATCATCTCCTAAGTGAAGACTGGCAGTTTGTTCAGGTTTGAATTCTCCTAGAAAGCAGGATCATATGCTTACAGAGGCTAAAAGACCAGGTTATAACAAGACAATTTTGCTACCAAGGGGAATTTTGGAAATATGTGGGCACATTCTTGATTGTTAGGATGGAGGATGAATGAGTAGTACAGAATCCAAGACAAGACCAGAAATGATGGCAAATGACCTATGTGCATGATACAAGCAGCCTTACTGCCTTCAATGTCAAGACTATCCAAACTAAGAAATCCCATGATAAAGAAAAAAAAAAGGCTTGCAGAAACAGAAAAGAAAAAAATGAATTCACAAAGGAGTAAATAGGAAGTCTTAGGAGAAATCAGCCACAAGTAGTTTTGAGAGAGTAGAGATGATGCTGGAATGTAAAGGTGGGCGTTCAGAGGCACACACACAAATCAATGGAAGCAAAGCAAACCAAAGCACTGGACCTCTGATTATGAGGCCGTTATCCAATCCCTTCTCCCCACCCAAGCCCTGTACAGGTATCTCAGGACTCTTTTCCCTACCTTCCACAGAGCGAATGAATTTCCTGAATTTCTTAAGTTTGTGTGGCTTCTCCATACTGGCTGTCTTGCTTAACTCAATCCATCTACCTATATCTGCAACTGTTACTTTGCTACATTTAATCATTGTATATCTTATCTCATGTAAGGACAAATGATCAGATGGACGTTTATAAGTGTGAGATGTGGACTCAAAATTAGATGCAGCTTGGCTCTGATGAAAGACCCTACTTAACTTGGACATATAATTTATGGTGAGAATCCAATAAGATAAACCCTGTAAAAAAAGCAGTCGGTGACTGGCACCTAGTTAAAAGCAGAATTTATGTTAACTGCTCATCATAAAGAATACCAGTGTTAGGAGACAAGGACTAAACTTCTGTATTTGACCTGTAAAATCACCAAAGCTGTGAGAGGATAATCAGCCACTCCTGATAGACACACTTATTTTTGTGAGATGAGACCTTTAGTCGCTTGTTCATTGGGAATTTTGACTACATGTCCATGTAACCAGTCACACACACACACACACACACACATACTTACACACCCACACCACACACTCACACACAAACACCATGCACACATACACACACACACCACAAACACAACCACACACATACACACATACCACACATACTCATGCACAAACACCACACATACACACACACACCAGACACACTCACACACAAACACCACACACACACACACATACCACACACATTTTCACACACACACACACACACACACACACACACACACACACACACACCCCACACACAATACACACAGATACATTATCAAAACAAAGATTTTGATTTTAGGTAGCTTGTTAATTTTGTTACTTAATTTTAAAACAGATGCTATATAATCAAGCTAGAATGAACACACTACATGTAGCTAAGGACAAAATACTCATGAGAAGTTTTTAATTTGTAAGCTTTCTTAGCAACACTGTTTGAACTTCACTGTCTGGAACTATGATCGACACATCCTCAGGAAACCTGCAGTCTAGTTCAGTGTAGTGCATCACCATATGTAGGTACCATATGCTATAGAAAACTCCAAAAGTGGCATCAAATATCCCTGCAACTGCTGATTTGCTCACAAGAGAGGTTTCAAGGGAGCAAGCACTGGGCTTGGGAATCGGTGACCTACATGCAATGCAGACTGGAAAAACACTGAAGATGTTTCCTGACCTACTTATCACCTTCCCACTCCCTCCACTTGGGAATGTTTTCCCCATGGGAATTTTGATCACAGGTTTGAAGCTCAGATTATATATTGAAAACCTCTCACTGAGTACGAGACAAGCTTCTGGATTGAGGCCATCTTTTGTTGATAGAAGAGCAAAGCAGCTGTTTGTGAAGCACAGGCTCACTATGGACAAGGAACCAATCCATTGCCCAAGATCCTTGCTTGATTTCCCACTTCCTGACACCACTATGAAAAGCATCAGGAAATTCCAGAAAATATGTTCTCCTTCATCTCCTGCAATATTGATGGATCCATGGGAATGGAGAAGTTGGGATGATTTATCTTTCAAGACCATGCTTCATAGTAGGAACTAAACAGCCCACCTTTTTATTTTTGGAAGGTGTTGATGAAATGGAAGGGCAAGATTTTCAATTTTGAACTTGATTTCCTGTTCACTGATTCTTTTTCTCTTTAATTTTTTAAATCTCCCTGTGAAGAGGGAGCACTGCTGGGACTAGGAATTGAGGAATAGGAACACTCAAGTCTAAAGCTCATGTCCAAAGAACCACTTACATGAAAAAAAGTAAACCAATACTCTAGTGCACTAGAATATTTACCATGTGTCTGAGTATGTACTCACAAATATAATATGTGTGCTGAACCTCTATTATGTGCAAAAGTCTGTAAATCAAATAGAATAAATTTATCCCCTAATAAATTAATACAGTGAATATGTTTCTGATGACTAAGTACATGCTTGAGATTAACCTTTTGTTTTATGCACAGAAATAGCAAAAATACCATAGGAAAAGAATATGGGATTCTATTAAGTCCAAGTCAACCAAGATGTGAACAGAATCTCTTTTTGTACAAGGGGGGGATAACTTCTTACTATGTTTTAGCAATAAGTTATTATACCTGATTACATATATATATATATATATATATATATATATATATAATGATCTCATAAATATAAAATGAATTATTTTCTTCTCTTCCTCTTTCTCTTCACTCCTTTCATAATTAGATTTCTCCAATCTTATACAATTTCGGATAATGCTTGAGGAAAATTGCTGAGTACTTGACAATTATGGCTACTTGGGATTTATTTATATTCAAGTTCTTATAATGATTTTATTGCAAAATACTATTTGAAGAATGTAAGTTTTTATGTTAAAGCAGAGGACTGTGAGAAGTGGCATAGCAGGAAGCAAATGTATGTACATTGCTGTAATGCATGCACAGGCACAGATAAACACTTGCTCACATGTGCACACACCACAGCTGGCTGTCAAATGAGCACAGACGGAAAACAGACCTTGTCTACGTGGGTGATTATCACTGTAACAGCCACTGTGCTCAAAAGATGTTGAGACATCTCATGCCAGAGTGGTGGCTCAGGTGTCAATCTAGATTTATTTTTATAGAAAGAGTGAATGGAAATTAAGATGAGACATTTGAGCAAAACTTACTGCCATCTCAATTTGTTCACACAATAGTTTATTCTTTTCTTCTATTTCAACCACTTTGAAACTATTTTATGTCTCCATTTTGAGCTTGTCTAGAAGGCTGAATAAGGAACAAAAAGATGTCTTCAGAAAAGAGGAGTACATATTTCTTGACTTCTATATATTGACTATTGATCAACTTTAAATCTGTATCCTACACATTCATAAGCCTTAGGAAAGAAGATACTGCTGGGTTTTTGGCTAGCCTGGTATGTTGTACCTAACAACACCTCATCTGAATATTTATATTATGCCCATAGATTAGTGGTGCCCTTACCTTTGGTCAGAGAAGCTTGTTTTTGAAGTAGTCAGTGACTTTTGGGGATTATCAAAACTCATCAAACTGCTGAGAATAAGGGACTATTGAGATATAAATTATAAATGAAACATCTATATCACTGAAATCCATGTAATGCCTTTAAAGCTCAGGGAACATTGCAGAAGAGAAAACAAAAAAAAAGTGTGAGAACCAATTTTTTGGATGGGCGGCATAAACCTTTAATCCCAGCACTCAGGAAGGAGGCAGAGGTAGGAGAATTTCTGTCAGTTCAAGGCCAGCCTGAGACTACAGAGTGAGTTCCAGGTCAGCCTGGGCTAGAGTAAGATAATACCTCAAAAACAAACAAACAAACAAACAAACAAACAAGCAATAAGAACCAGAGGATGGGGCAGTGTTGAGGAACACTGTCTGCCAGACAAACTAGTGACCCTTCCATTCCCCACCTCACGGTGACTCTTGCTCCATGCATAAGAAATACACATACTGGGCCCCCATCAGCATTTCAGCATGGATGGTGGAGGGAAGAAAAACAAAAGACATCCAAGTAGAAGAGAGATTATTTGAAATAAATAGGGGCTCAGTGGACAGAGAAGTGGGAGGTGAAAAGAGAAGACAATGACATCGATCAAGACACATTTTGTGGAATTATAAAAATTTTCAATAAAAATTTTAAGAAAACCCATCCCACCTCATCTTTACTTCTTCAGAAATGTATTGCCTTGGAAGAGAACAACAGAAAGGGGATTATACACCATACACCCTGTTTCTTTTAGACAGCCGATGCTGATATGAACAAGCGAAGACACAGTGCAGTGTAACTCTCTGGTGAGTAAGTGATCTTGCATCGTAGGTATCACAAACTGGTCAAGGGGAGGCAGTTAGAGGAATAGTGCATTTGCCAGAGGCTTGTCTGTAACCCCAGGATGGTTTTTTCGTTTGTTTGATTTTCTACAAATCTAAATAGGAAGACGAATCACAAATGATAAGTTCTGGGGTTTCTCACTTTTCTCCTCTCCCTAGCTAACAATCTTGGTCAATACTGACAAGAGACCAGAAGCACATCTGAAGACCTAGCAAGGAAACCAGGAGGAATTCTATATTCTGATAGACTATTATGGAATTACTGCAGTTGTTGAAACAGACAGTCAAGAGACACACAGCCTCAGCAAAAGAAAAATACCCATTTTAGTTTACACAGAAATTTGTGTTAGGGTGAAGAAAAAGAGAGGGGAAAAAAGAGAATTAAGTATGTTTCATTGCAACTCTGCCTTACTGTCCAAGAGTTGTTTGCCCAAGTAGAAATTGTGGCTGAGAACAAAAGCCAATTTACTTTATAGTAGTAAACACAGTTAATCTAGCTAGAAGATAGTCCCCCAACCTTTGGGTTTACCATAACCACTTTCTTGATTTTGGACTAATTTTGGGACATCTACACTTCTCTCTTTTAAATCTGAACTCATTATTTTTATTGAGTTGGCCTAACAAAATATATCCAAAGTATAATACTATTATTGCTTCAAAATCTAAACCAATATACATAGCATGAAGGTAAATCTAAGGGAAAAAAAGGACACTGATGTGAAGAGGGTCTACTTCACACTGAAGGGTCAGAGAGTGTGCTCTGATTATTAAAAATTTAAAAAGAGAGAGATTAATCCTGGAGTGGTGTTTCACACCTGTTGTTTAAGCATTTGGAAGGCTGAGGCAGGAGGATCATTGTGAATGAGAAGCTAGATAGTGAACCAGGCTACAGAATAAGTCCATATTAAAATATAGAATAGAATTTGGCATGAATTAGCAGAGACACTGAAAACCCACATAGTGGCACCATGGACAAAACTGAGAAAATCTTTGAGCAATGGCATGAGGTCTGTGCTCAACAATCTTACAGAGGATTACAGAGAAACTTCACATTGAATCCCACCATATGCAAGTTCCAGCTACCAAGGTGATATCACTCAATACTAGTGTAAAGAGATGCTAAAATCCAGAGCTTGTGATCATCTACGAGGTACCAATGCTGGTAAAAAATTAGAAACACTGAAAAGAAATTAACACAGGGAAACTTTGTCACAATGTGTTTCCATGGAACTTGATTCCATTTTTGTATTATCATATTTGTATATTTCCAATGGCCCGTAGCTTCTACTTTGGACAAAATGTCTTAGGTAACCTACTGCTATGGCTGATCCACCAAAGAACCATGCACTAGAAGCTAGATTCAGTAACATGGTGGATATTTCTTGGAGGTCTTAATAGATGTTAACTGGAGGTGAGACTTTTAAGAGATGGGTAGCAGTGGGAAATTGTTATATCATTAGAGCCATGCCTTCTGAAGGGTTTAAGTAGATGTCTTAAGTCCCTGAGTTAATTTTCTTAACATGGTTAGAATAGGATCCCCCCCTTTCTAGTAATGTTACTCTTGTGCATTCTTCTACATTGTGATGTTATCCACCATGAAGTGTTCACTTAAGAGCCAGACTGAGGCCCTTAAACCTACCAATCTAGGAACTAACTTCTTCTCTTTATAAAGTATCCAGCCTCAGATATTTCATTGTAAAGGAAAGGGAAAATGAATTAGTACCACATCCAAAATCTATCTATTTAATATATATCTCTCTGTTAATATTTCTTAATTTTTTCTTTTATTTTTTTTGTGATGCTGGTGAACAAGTCTAGGGCCTTGCATTAAGCCACATCTCTAGTCCCTCTCTAACATTGGAGCACGTCCACAGAAATGGTAACATTTTTGTATTTCAAAGCACTGTAGTTGTATGTGATGCTTGCCCACCTTTGATGCAATAAATTTGATTGATCTCAAAAGATTACATAGTTTGCAGGCATAAATATTAGAGTAAGCAATTGGTTTGACTTTGGGAAATATGAAAAGAATAAGCTAAAAGACAAAATACATGAGGTCTTTGCTCTGAACTCTCCTCTACAGGGAAAGAAATTGTGGTTTGTTCTCTGAAGTTATTAGAAATTGTCAAAATGTTGGTAGGAGATAAAAGATTTCAGAAGAAAAGTAGATGCGTATTTATTCTCATTTCATTCGTTCACATATACTATATCGACTCTTTAGATGTCTTTACACCCTTCCTGCTGCATTTTCCTATTGTTCCCAGAGAGAAAGGAAATTTTAAGAGTGTTTTGTTTATTTTTATGAAATCTGATGGCATTTTCAAGCAGCAAATATACAGTCACCCAAAGACACAGCTGGGACTACTGAGGCTCTTACCTTAAATCCACAGGCTTGTGATTTCACTTCAACAATGCAGATTTGGTGACTAGGACCTGAGACACATCAAACAGAATACAGATATGTAAAAGCAGAGACAGAAGTGTCCTGAATCTCTCCAAAGTGCCACAGCAAATCAATTGAGAAGAAAATGACTAGATTTTTAAGAATCTCGTATTCAATGGCATTGGGATGTGAGCATTCAGAATCGAGTGGGGTGAGACTCTGTCACTTCCAATCTATGAATTTATGTAGACATTAGATTATTATAGCCTGATTCAGCTCCCAACCAGTACCTCAGGAGTAGAGGGGAGATTCAAGGCATAATTTGCCAAGAGAGACTCTCATGCTTTCTTACCCTCCATAAAGCCCAACAAGCTGGCATTTTAGCAAGTTAAGAGGCTTAGCTGTTTAAAGAGAGTCTGGGGCTCCGGAAGTTGGGGAAAGAGTCAAGAATAATGCCATTGGGTTTGCTCCTCCTTTGCTGATGACTACAAAAATCCCATTTTCAGCAGAAATCCATGTAGCCTATTGTTCTCCCTGCTCTACCATATACAACCAATTGCTTCCTGATTGGATTTCTTGCTTCCTCTCTGTTTTCTATTATCGTTCCTCTAGGTCAGACCATTGCCATTCCTTGGCTACTGTTGGTGTTTTCTGTTTTGTTTCGTCTTTTGGAAGCAGGGTGTCACATTGCATTTAAGGCTGAACTTGAACTCTAGTCCAGGATGCTAATCTTTCTAGTTTAGCAGTCCATGTGTTGGGATTTCAGGCATGAACCACCATGCCCAGCTGCCTGTTGCCCGTTATTTGCTAATATCAGAACACCATTTGGCAGGTCCAGTCTTATCCACCTAAGACTTCCAAACAGAGAGATCTGGCAGCTGACTGGAACCCTTTCATTCCTCACAGAGAATGACTTCCAGGTCACTATGGCACTCAAGGACAGGGGTGATGGCTGAGTCAGTGAAGTGTTTGTCCTGCAAACATGAGAGCCTAAATTCCACCCCCCAGAACCTGTGTGAAAATGTTGTGCATGGCAGCATGCTCGTGATCCTCATGCTGGGGGGCAGCTAAGCAGAACCTTGGGGCTCACTAGACAGCTAGTCTAGTGCATTGGCAACTTCTAAAGCAAGGAGAGACCTTGTCTCAAAAATGTTGGATGAGATTCCTGAGACCTGACACCCAAGGTTGTCCTCTGGCCTACACATGTGCAGGACATGTACAGGTGCAGGACCTGTACATCATGAACATGCATTTTCAAAAGGTGGCACCCAAGGGCACTATGACCGTGACTCTACCTTCCTCTCCGTCTTCATCTTTGCTCATTCTCTCCCTAGAAGTGCTTCCTCTACGGGGCTACTTCTCTTGTCTGTATTTCTTCCTTATAACATTTTCTTTTTGCAAGCAAGTTTTTTTTTAAAAGCTTATATTTCTATTGCATTCACTAATCTCTCAGTATTATTCTCATTATTTCATCTAATCATTAATCAACCTTAACACAGGTGGAATAATTTTATTGCTGTCATGTAAATCAATCCATGCTAATCACTCCTTATGGTGAGGGTTATTTACAGAGATTCAAAACTAGCACTCAGCCATGAATGACGGTACTATTCCATCCTTTTCTAGTTAAGATCAGCCCATCTCTTCCGGCATGGTCACAACCTGCAGCAAGTCTCACACTGCCCACTGGTTATGTGTCTTCATTTTGGATCACTTGAGCTTCCATGGAATTCCTTCTCCACATTGTGTTGTAATTAATCCTTCACCTATCTGTCTGCCCTGCTATACTACCAATAACCACAGTCTACTTATTTTTATAGACTGATACTTGTCATTCAGTAATTTCAAATTGGATGTGAATGGATATAAAAATCCAACAGTGTATCAAAATCTCCATCTTAGAAAGCACTACAGAACATGGTATTTAGCAGTAAACCCTGTTGCACTATCCCCTCCACAAATATCCCTGCTCCACAGAGCTAGGGTGTAAGTCAGTATTTGGGGAGCGAATGAGAAGACACATGATGCAATGTTAAGGAAAACTGCATCTTCTCAGTAAATATTCCACTTTTCTAAAATAGTGAAGTAGAGTGCCAAATTAAATCAATGCAGATCAGAGCCTCTGATACAGCATTAGCAGAAATAAAATGTTTGGAGGATTTATATATCTTCCTATGCATATGGACAGACTTCAACAATTCTTCCAATATTTCTAGGAAAACTTTGACTAGAAAAAGTTGTCCTTTCTAGTATCTTCTAAAGCATCTTCTACAGCATCTTGAGGCCACCAAGTTAATGGTGAAGGATTGATTCCTTTCAGACTTATTGAAGTATTTTGGAAGCATATGTGCAGTTGGGCAATTCAATGAATATATTAACATTTAAATAATTAAATAAAACTTTTCTAATATAGAAAATAATGAAAATAAAGATTCCACTCAGATGTTATACTATCTATATGAATTGTATAACCCTTTCATGTCCAATACCATGTTATCTCCTTTTTAAAGGATAGACTGAATGTATGGTATACTACCCAAAGTTCTAGTCGTAGGTATGGGGAAGTAAGGCCCATCCTCACTACAGTGACTCTTCTACATTTCTCTATATAAGCAAGAATTTTGACATTCTCTCTATAGAAGTGCATCCTCTTGTTGGTGTTACCTGAATCCATACAGCCACCCGAACACTGATATCAGTTTTCTATTGTTGAACATTTTAGCAATTGTGGGCATTGAAACCAATGCTTCATTACTGTGTTTCCACATTGCTTTTATATATATACTCATTACATGAAGAAAAGTATATTTTCAGAATCAAAATCAACCAACATTTAAACACTTTTACGTTCATTACCAATTTACTATCAAGCAGATTTCTGAGGTGTTTTGTAATTTTGGGTGTCACAAAAATGCAAGAGGATGTTTCACATCTGCTACAGTAGTGCACATCTGTAATCACAACACTCAGGAGGCTGAAAGGAGTTCAAGATACAGCAAGTCAGATAACCTGTGAAAAGATAATGGAGACAGATGCTGTGGACACCCAGCACCATCCAAAGCAGAAATCCAGAGACTCTTCAGAACTCAACAGTAAAGCTGACTTAAAACTCATCCAAAATGAATCAGGAATCTGAGAAGACAAGGGGGTGGAAAGACTGTAAGCGCCATGGTGGGGGAGAATATCCAGAGACAGTGCCCCTCCTCAGCAGCAATACACAAAGGAAAAAAAATACAATCCATAACCCCCTATCCTAAGGACTGGTCTAGCAAGAACCCTGAGGAAGGCCAGTATCTGGTTGGAGACAGGGTGGAGGGAAATGGTGGTACCATCACAAGACTTGCTCATATAATGTATCTAATTATTGACAATAAATAGGGGGAAAATGACTAGGGTTACATAAAAAAACTGCAAAAATTGAGAGAGAGAAAGAGAAAAAGGGAGAGAGGAGAGAGAATGTTTTTAATGTACTGTTAGTAAATAGAAAATTGATTCATTATAATGTTTATATTTCTAAGTAGAGTTTAGTTATCTTATAATTAAATATTTGTTCTTCAATATACCTCTAAAGATTATTTGTGCCTATTTTTTCCATTTTCTAATACATATAAAGATAGAGTAAAAATGAACAGTAATTATACTAATATTTTTTGAAGGTGTCGTTCTCTGGCTTGCTCTGTTGTCTTATGACATTTCATAGGGTATTTTTGAAGTAAAATGAGTAAGTAAATAGATTTTTGCATTTGTTATGACTTTTAGTATCTTAGCTATACTAACAGGTCTGTCTCATTCCACAATAATAAGAAATTCTCACATATTTTCATCAACTACATGTTTTCATTCATATTTTCTGTTGTCTCATCCAGTATTCCGTAGAGCATTTATAACATGATCCCTCCTGTCTATCTTGACCTGAGCTCATGGTTCACAGCAGCTCTTACCTGAGTTTGTGTCTATTTTGGGGCTATTGTCTGTCCCAACACTGCAATGCTTAATGACAGCTTGTCAGTGTCAGTCATGTGATCTGGAGGCCTTATTCTTACCCATCTAACCCTTCTTTTCTAGAACTTTCTTGTTCCTATCACATGACTACAGTTTCAAATCATCTTCTGATACAGTTTATCTAATTCCAAAGAGAAAACTCTCTTGTTGGCATTTTTATTCCTATTGAACCAAACTTTCAGTGGCTAATTTAGGGTAAACTGAAGATTTAATTGCATAGGTCCAGCTGTCTAGTATCATGTGATTTTTGCTTTCAGTGGCCTGTAAGGGGTCTTAATAACTCCTTCAATAAGTTTCTTCAATAAGTTTGTCTTCAATATTTTTGTGCATTCATAGGTGTTTTATCTCTTTGCTTTTGTTAGAAATTGAATCTCTGCTGATACTTGTAAATACAGTTGTGTTTATGTGGCAAAGTTGATTTTTTAAATATATTTTGTCCCCAGTTTTCATTTGGCATATCAGTCTGCAGACTGTCCTGTGTCTTCAAGGTGTTTTATATCTTTACTGAATGACAGAAAGATCCTTATTTCAATTGTTATAGGGATTCTTATCTATAATGATGGACATGCATATTTTCTAACTTCAGTTAAAAGCTACAGTACTTTTTTGTTAAGGCAAAAATAGACTTTGAGGGAAGCACTTGTACAGACATGTGCTGGTTTCCTGTCTTTCAAACTGAATGTTCATGTCACCAGCTTTCATTCTGAACAGTGTAGAGAAGGCTAAGTGTTTTGCTCTGAGCACTCTTAGATGTAATTAATAAATTTCACTATATGATATGATATTTTTCATGTTTTAATTATTTTATTGATTTAAAAAAATTAATCAGGATTCAAAACTAAAAATTACACCCATTTTACTTGATAGTAAGGATAATTGTTTGTTTTTAGCCATACTTTCTAGTTTCATCGTAATTGCCATATATATGGAAATTTATTTTAGTACATTGCAATGGCAGAGAAAAATACTGTGTTCTTTCTCTTTAGGTATAAGTTGATCTAGTAACATAAAAACTATTTCAGCTGTTTGCCATTTAGTTTTCTGTGGCCTTTTTATACTTGATCTTCCATAGCCTGTAATAGATAAATTAGTGTTTCCTAAGGCCATTAACTTTTGACTATTTTTCAATTGATTTATTGTGCCTTTTGTTTATGAACAAACATTAATCAATGACTAATGGTATATATTCCATTAATATTAATAAATATTTAGTATTTGTTTAATATACATTTCACAAATATTTATGTAAATCAGAACATGGTTTTTAAGATACTCATTTGCATAAATTTTTAATTAAATATGAACATTAAATAAAATATCAATCAGATGTTTTAGTAGCTGTTTAGTAGTGCTACAATAAAGCATCACAAGCTAGACTATTTGTTAATCAGAGAACTTTCGGTCTTTCATTGGAGGTGAAGAACGCAGCCTCCATTGTGGACCAAGGATCTCTCTTTGAAGACTGCAGAAAGCTTCCCTCCACCTAATGGCACTGAAGACTCTTCTTGCATCTTGACTTGTAGCATTGAAAGTTAAACCCTCTCCTTCTTCTCAGGTTTCTGTTTCCTGTGAGTATGTCTTTATGCAGTCTTTCCTTGTATAAGAACACTAGTCTTTGGATTAGTGTAAAAATCTAAAATGAGTTCAATCTAGACGAAACTTCCCTCATCTAGTATGACCTTATTTTAACTTGATCATGTTGGTAAAAGCGTATTTCCAACTAAGATGACACTGACATTAACTGAGCATTTGGATTAAAAGGAACCTCTTTTGGGGCACAATTCACCCCACAACATAGGCGTTATCATACCTAATGCTTTTGGCCCTGATTTATCTTGGTCTGTCTTAATTGAATAAACTGTAATTTTGATGTGTGAGCTCAGAATACATTACACTTCTTTTACTTTAAATCTTGTTTTATATTAGATTTATCTCATGAATAGAGTAGCACTTGGCTATACTTGGATGTGTGAGCTGGAGTACTTTCATTTCATTAAGTGTATACCAGTCCCATGTGAGCAGCAGCATTCCACTGTTTCTATTACCTGTCAATAGTCTGAAAGAGTAAATGGGAAACCTCAGATGTGAGCACTGCATAAGGTTTAAATTGAATTATTTTCTGAGGATCCCTGTAAAACCCTCCACACTGTCCTACTGGGTTCACCCAGGACATAAATATATTTTTATCTGACATATTCACACTAGGTATGTTATCGACTCATTAGGATATACAACACTTGAGAGGCACTTCTTTTTGCAAATTTTATACAGTATTTTGTTATAATTGTTATAGACTTTAATAATTGGTCTCTTATTATGTCTAATTTATAAAGTATGCAGCTATTAAAATATCAGGTTAGTTACTATCTGCAATTTCACACATCGACTTGATTCTTGGAATGTACGTCTGTAAGATGGGTAAACCATTTATATTAAATAATGGTTTATACTCATATTTCGTGCTCTGGCTTTTTTATGCTTAGTGATTTTTGTGTATTTGTTTTGCTACATTATGGCTGCATTCTTTAGTATCATTCACAAACTGTTTTGTTTTTATGAATCACTTTGTGCATCTGGCTTTCCATGGTTACTGGGGATTCAAACCCAGGCCATCAGGCTATGCAAGCAAAGGCCTTTAACCACTGATCCATATTCCCAGCCCAAACTGTTTTATTTTTATACCTATGATATAACTTAGTAATGCAATCTTGTATTGAAATCTGGTATTGAGTAGACAATATTAAATATATATGTCTATGATTGTTTTTTCTAATTGTTGAATAGGCTCAATGATGCTTGCTAATCCTCCTAAATTCAGCAACTTAACACATACAAATTAAAATTCTGTGCATGTCAACCATCATACTTTTAAGCCTCATTCATAAAAGATGAAACAAGTGTTAGTATTCTTGAACAAGTGTCTGAGCTCTTCCTGCCTATAATGAGTTATAATCCTTCTCCATGGTCATTGCATTCCCATCCTGTGCTGAAACCTATTCTGATATTTGTTCAATACTTTTAAAAATTAAGTGGACTTTAGGGTCAACTCTTTTTGCTATAGCATCTCTTGTCAGCTGGTGTTCTACTGAGTGGTTTATCTTAGCATCTTTCTCAGGTGGCTTCGTGGCAGATGCATTTACTTGAGCTCACATCATGAGAACTGCAGGCTGCTGCTCTTTCTTTCAACAGTTTGTGTAGGTGTTGCATTTTGCTAACACTGCTTCCTGAAGAGATGTGTATTCCTTCCTTCACTGTTTTCTTCTTTTTAAACTTGTTCTTGACGGTTTTCATTACATGTACATGAGGTACTTTGATCATAATTGTCTCACTTAACCATATTTTGTACTCTTCCATCTTACCCCTTCCTCTGCATCCCTTCTTTCCAAATATATCTCCTTTTATTTTGATGCCTTTTTGCCCTTCTTTAGCATTGCTAGCAAACTGTGGATGTGCCCTATATTATGCAGACCTTGGGCAGATAGTAAGTCCCTAAGAGTTCAAAAGAGCAATTGTCACTTCATGACATTCTCTGGCTCTGACATTTTCTCCTCTTCTTCTCACAATGTTCCTTGGGCTGGGAGGGAATGATACAGCTGTCTCATTAGTGCTCAGTACTCAACAGTCACTTGTTCTCAGCACTCCAGTGGGCTTCGATTCTTCACAGTTGTCAACATGGTCTGCAAAAAGAAACTTCTCTGACGAATGGTGAGGGTGAGGGCAGCACTAATCTATTCTTATAAACATAATTATGTGCTGGGCACTCTGATGGGCACCCAACACATCATGTCCCAATATAATGGAGAGCTTAGATCTCCCCAGCCATAGGCTTATGACTGGGCTTTCATGACAAGGCATGAATTCCTCCTGTGAAACAGTCCTCAAGTCCAATCAGAAAGCAGTCATGGCTCTATGTGGTCACTGAGCACATTTCACTAATTTCTAATGCTGTATATTACTGTGAACCCTAATGCCACCTTGATATTTTTATCTTGCAAACAATTTTATCTGTTTGTCCAAAAATTATATTCTTATTTTTAAAATTCATGAATTTTGTCGGACTTTTTTTCAGTTTGAACCATACTGTACTTATTCAACTTGAAGCATGCTGCAGTTTCAGTATTTTATGCTTCACTTCTAGAGTGAGAATTTATCCTTTATTTATTCCTAACTCTCAGCCATTTACCACAGTAGTTTGTCAAAAATTTTGAATCTTCTTCCTAAGATCTTGCCTCACAGATGAAAAACACTCAATAAAAATAGTTTATTTTACCTAATTCATCTTCCCACATCCTCTAATTCTTCAGCTCTAGGTTACTTGCTCAAGAAACTTCATAAGCTAGTCATTTATACTGATATAGTTGTTGTTTTTAAATGATGTGGTCCTTCTATGATTTAAACATGTCCTGCCAAATGCTCAAATTCACATGTCAGTGGCAGAGTCTTCAACAGATGTGGCTTTTTGAGGAAATGTAGGGTCACATAATATTTCACAGTGTGAGTGCAAATGGATAAAAACCTAAAAAGCTGTGATTGTGGAGAGCTGGAGTGTTGTGGATTAAAAGCCAAAATGGAGCTGAGGAGATGGATCAGCAGTGAAATGTGCTTTCCTACAGAGCCTGATGTCCTGTGTTCAATTCTCCAGCACCCATGGAAAGCCAGATGCACAAAAGGGTACATGTGTATGGAGTTCACTTGCAGTGGCAGGAGGCCCTGGCACACTCATCATTTACTTCACTTCTTTCTCTCTGTCTCTCTCTCTCTCTGTTTAATAAATAAAAGATATTTTAAACAACTTTTTGAAAATTAAAATAAATTTAAAAAATAAGAGCCAGAATGATCTTGGGATAACTTTGGTTTCCTTAATAGTAATTTTCTATCTCTGTATCTGACTCAGCAACTTTTTGACCATCAGGTAAAGGCTTTGGAATGTGTGCACATAGCAGAGAATTAGTGTCTAAGAATGCCAAAGCTAAGAATGTCACTAGACAGCACGAGAAGCCTATAGCAGAGGTTCCCCTGCTTTGAAGCAAGCTACCTACTTGGTGACCTCACTAATATGCTTCATGAATCCATTGATTTATGGTATTATTTTGTTTAATGATTATAAAAATGTACGCACCATGTCTACAGTGGAACATGTCATTCTGGGAACCAGAATCCATGTTTCTGGGCCACAGGAATTAATATTGGCTCAGAAGAGATGTTCACTTTTTCTTTTTGGAACAAGAGCTGTGTTTGCCTTGATAACTAACAGTATTGACAGTGTTCATTACTTCACTTGTATTATTTCATTTGATGCTCAATTATTATTTTATATAATATATCATTTTTAAATACTGACAGTATTTTTAGAAATGATACATTGCTATAGAATCATTATTTCATCTAACTTACAATGTAAATAACTAGCCTTATTTTATGGATTAAAATAAACTGCAAAATTTAGACTGCATAACTTCTTCAAAATTATACTGTTTCTAATGGCAAACAGGAATTCAAATCCAAACTGTTAAACTGAAAAGTCAGAGGTCCCAGCTACCACACTATGCCAATTGTACTTGCAAAGGGTCTGTGGACACTGGGAAGACATCAAATACTTTGTACTGATGGAAGGGTGTTTGATACAGTGGGTTGCAGATAGGACCCACAAATCTGTGTCTTTCACAGCTCCTCTGAAGTTTCAGGATCACTGTTTTAGGAAAACCTTCAACTCCTGGTCCCAATCATTGGATCCTTCCCACACTGACCTGTTGATCAAAGAGACATGCAAGATCTCCAAAACAAGACAGGTTTCTGTCAAAGCTCTTGAATACCCATCCTAGACCAAAGGTAAAATACTCTTGCTGAAGAAACCACGGAAAGACATCAAACAACACCGAGAGATGCTGAAAGATCCAGAATGGCATCCAGTTCCCAGATGGTAGCAAGTGCAATGCTGGAAGGCACAACATAAGCTGCCAGGAGAAATTGGTCAATGATATTTGAAGAAAGCAGAGACCATAGATACAAAATGTAGACTGTGGCCATGAGAAGGCTGAACACACTTCCTTCTGGGAGAGATCAATGACCTAAGAAATTATCACCTATGCAATAGAGGCACCAAAACCTGGAGGGGTAGTCAACAACTTTTAAATTGGCCAAGAAATCCACTCAGTGACAAGGAACCCTTAACTGGAATTGGGACTCAGGGCAAAATCCTACAAGAACCAAAAATTGGGGCTCAAAAAAGAAATCCCCATTACCAGAGAAATACAGAGAGGCTAATCCCAATAAAATGTTTCCAAATTAGAAATGTGTGTCTCATTTAACCTATGCTGATCTCACTCTCTGATGGAGATTCTGTATGTATTTTTCTGAAGTCAGTGAGAGAGCTGTGGTCATTGCAACTCCACTGATGAATAGCAGGCTGAAGGCTGATATCTCAGCAAGAGATGAACCACCTCAGGCCTATTGTGTAGGCTACAAGTGAAACACTTGAGATATTGGTGGGGCAAGGAAGAGACCTATAACCACAGCCAACCAGTCATACCTGGTTGAATCTATAAATAGCTTTTGTAAGGATTTCCATTTTTACTATATTAATTGTCCCTATCCAGGAGCATGGAATCTCTTTCTATCTTAACACATCCTCCTCTATTTCTTTCTTGAGTGTTTTGATGTTTTCCTTATACAAGTTTTTCACATCCTTGGCTAATTATATTCCAAGGTATTTGATTTTTTTGAGGCTATTGAAAAGAGGGCAGTCTCTCTGATGTCTTTTTTCCTTATGCATATCATCAGCATACAGGAAGGCTACTGATTTTTGTGTGTTAATTTTGTAACCTGCCATTGTAGTAGTCAGCCACACACCACTGGGATGAATCTCCAAACCAGGCACAATTTGGGGGAGAAAAGGATTTATTGAAACTACAGATTGAGGGGAAGTTCTGTAACAGTGAAAGAAGCTGACCCTCTTTCACAGGTCCGAGCAGAGAGAAAAATCTATCACCTACACCACACACAGAACAGCAAACAGGCAGGAGGACCAAAGAGAATTTCTTCCCCTTTATATCATCTTAGGGTGGGGTCTTGCAATTCCATCCCAGACTTAATGGCTTCCTGAGTCTCTGGAATTTCCTTCCTCCACTGCCCACACAGGAAAGGATGTTTAGTTCTAGTTTCTTCAAACTTTATATCCTGCCCCCTACTGAGAGGCTGCCTTCCTGTAAACATCCTGAGAGACCTACGCAAGAAATTAAAAAGATCAAGTTGACAACAAAACCTAACCATCATAGCCACTTTGCTGAATGACTTTATCACCTTCAGGAGTTTACTGACACTATTCTTTCGGTCTGTTATATATAGGATCATGTCATCTGCAAAGAGGGATAGTTTTACTTCTTCCTTTAAAATTTGTATCCCTTTTATGCTCTTCTCCTGTGTTATTGCTTGGGCTAGGACTCCGAGAAATTTGCTGAAGAGCAACGAAGAGAGTGGACACCCCTGTCTTATTCCTGATTCAAGTGAGAACTCCTTGAGTCTTTTCCCCTGGAGTACGATATTGCTTTTATTATGTCCAGGTATAAGCCATCTATGCTTAGCCTTTCCAGAGTTTTGAACAAGAAGTGATGTTGAATTTTGTCAAAGGCCTTCTCTGCATTAGTTGACATGACCATTTATTTAGGATCCTTATCTACTCTGGGCTAAGCTTTGGTAGTTGGTAGATATCCAGGAATTCATACATTTCTTCCAGGAATTCATACACCAATTTTTGGAGTAGAGGTTTTGGAAGTATGACCTGATGATTCTTCTAATTTCATTGGGGTCTGTTATGACCTCTTCCTTTTCATTTCTGATTTTGTTGATTTGGGCCTTATCTGTTTTTCATTTAATTCAATTGGCCAAGGGTTTGTCAATCTTATTTATTTTTTCAAAGAAACAACTCTTTGATTTATCTATTTTTTAAATTGTTTTCTTTGTTTCCAAATCACTGATCTCATCTCTGGTCCTAATTATTTCTTTTTGCCTTGAGCTTGTTTGTAGGCTTGTATTGTTTCTAGTATTTCCAATGCCTTCAGATGGGTGTGTTGGTAATTAATTTAAGATCTCTCTGTCTTTGTAATGAAGATATGTAGCACTATGAATTTCCCTCCTAGTACTGCCTTCATAGTGTCCTACAGGTTTTGGTATGATGTGTTTTCATTATCAAGTACTTTTAGGAAATTATTAATTCCTTTTTAATTTCCTCAAAAACCCATCCACTGTTTTAAATGGCTTTGTTCAGACACCAATAGTTATTGTAATTTCTGATGCTCCTCCTATTTCTAATTGCTAGCTTTAACATATTGTGGTCTGATATGATATAAGGGGCTATGTCAATCTTCCTGAATTTGTTGAGGAATGTGTGGTCAGTTTTGTAGAAGGTTCCATGGGCTATTGAGAAGAATTTAAATTCTATTTCCTTGGGGTGCAGTGTTCTATATAGATCTGTCATTTATAGATGGTCTATAGTGTTGTTAAGCTCCATTATTTCCCTGCTGACCTTCTGTTTGGATGATTTGTCTAGAGATGATAGTGATGTAATAATGTCTCCTACTGTGATGGAATTAGAGTCTATTTCTGTTTTGTTTTTGAGTAAATTTTGTTTTATGAACTGTGGTGCACTTTAGTTTGGTGCATATATATTTATGATAGTGATATTTTCTTGCTGAATCATTCCCTTGATGAGTAAGAAGAGGTCATTATTGTCCTTTTTAATTGCTTTTGGTTTAAAGTCGATTTTGCCAGATATTAATGTAGCCACATCCACTTGCTTTTTATTTCCACATACCTGGTAAATCATTCTCCATCCTTTCACCCTTAGGAGATTACTATCTTTAATTGTAATGTGTGCTTCTTGAAGGCAGCAGATGGAAGGGTCCATTTCTGATCCACCCTGCTAGCCTGTGTCTTTTTATAGGAGAGTTAAGTACATTTATATTCAGAGTTATGACTGTGAGGTTTGCTTTAAGCCCTGCCATGTTTGAGGGTTTATGGGGTTGATGCCTGTGCTGTTATTATTAGCACACTGCTTTTGATTACTGTGCTTGTTCTCTATTGCTCTCCTGAGTTAGATTTATTGTCTATTCTTTGTGGAATATCTCCCATAGTATTTTCTGTAAGTTTGGCTTTGTGTTCAGATAATCATATACCTGGCTTATTTCATGAAACACTTTGAATTCTCCATATATTATGAGAAATAGCTTTGCTGGGTACAGTAGTCTAGATTGAAAGCCATATTTATTTAGGCCTAGAAGAATAATGCTCTCTTCTGTCTTTCAAGGTTTCAAGTGAAAAGTCTTAGAAAAGTCTGAACGGATTGCCTTTATAGATGATGAGTTTTTTCTCTCTACCTGCCTTGAGCACTTTTTCTTTACTTTCTATATTTGGCATTTTAGCTAAGATATGCCTTGGAGAATTTCTTCTTTGGTCAGATCTGATTCAAGTCCTGTGGGTGCCTTGCACCTGGACCGGTTTTCTCTTATGAGATAAGGAAAATTTTCTTAAATAATTCTGTTGAAAATATTGTCTATGCCGTTGGCCTGGGATTTTTCTACCTCTGGGATCCCCATGATCCTTAGATTATGTCTCTTATGGTGTTCCATAACTCCCTCATATTTTGTTCTTATGCTTTTTTCAACTTATTCAAATTTTTGATTTCCCTATCATTCTCTTCTGTTTTATCTTCCATATCTGAGATTCTGTCTTCCCAATTATTGACTCTAGTGGTGAGGGATTCTAGAGAATTTTGCATTACTCCCATTTGGTTTTTGTTTTCTGCTACAGCTTTTTGGATTTTCTCTATTTGTGTTCAATTATATTTTCTTTTCAAAGTTTGACTTACTTAATATTTCCTGATACTCTTGTATTTGCTCATGTCTTTGCTTAGTTTGGTTAGCTGATTCTTGAGATCTTATGTTTGCTGGATTGCCTTTAAGTCAATCACTGATCTACTCAAGTCCATCTGTTTCTCCTCAACTGTATTAAGCCTGGTAGCAAAGCTTGTGACCTGGCTCTGTACCTTTTTCTGGTGATTTTTCATTTTTGCTTCCATTTTCACTATTAACCTCCCAATTGGGGCTTGGGGAGTTTGGTGTGTGGCCCTCAGCGGTTAAGTTCATTTTGCATTGTGATCTGCCCATTTTGGTTACACTTGGAGGGGTTGGGGATATATCTTTATGGTGTACTCTCCTCAGCTGTGTGGTTGGGGTATGTTCTTGGTTTCCCTGAGAAGGTTAGGCACTCCCTTGGTTTATCTGAGGCTATGTGTGCCTTCAGATCAGTGGGTTGGCTGACAAGTGTGCTGGAGCAGAACAGGTCAGGGCTTAGGGCACCCTCAAGCCATCAGCTTTCCTGGGTAGTGTGAGGGGTGGGGGTGGTGCTTTGCCATTGTGACTGGGTGCACCCACAGTCTGGAGTAGTGTTGGCAAGTGTGCCCACAGACTGGACTGGCACTGGAGGGTGCAAGCCTAGGTCTGTGGGTCAGGTGTGCCCATGGAGAACTGCATCTGCCTGTGGATGCCAGCCTCTGTCTAGGGACTAGGCATGTGGAGGTGTGCCCACAGACCAGACAGGCATCTGCACACCCATGGACTAGCAGTAAGCAGGTACAAGCCTCTGTTTGGGGACCCAGCAGATAGGGATGTGCCCACAGACCAGACTGGTGCCTGAGTGCCCACAGACCAGTGCCTGCTGGTGGGGCAAGCCTAGGTCTGGGATCCAAGCACACAAAGATCAGACGGGTGCCTGTGCGCACAACAAACCAGCAGCAAGCAGGTGCAAACCTCTGTCTGGGGACCCTACATGTGGGGGTGTGTCCATGGACCCGACTGGTACCTGAGTGCCCACAGACCAATGCCTGCTGTTGGGGGTGCACCTAGGTCTTGTGGCCAGGCACAAGGGCTGATTCCACAGCCCTGCGCCTGCTGGTGTGGGGGGGTGGGGGGAGGGCCAGTGTGCCCACAGACCAGATGCTGTGCAGGAGGGAAGGGGGCTGAGGCAACAAGGGCTCAGGCCACAATGCAGCAAGGAGGAGATACTGGACAATGGCCAGAGCCTGGGGGGGGGGAACTCTCTGGACCTATGTGGGAGCAGAAAGCAGTTGATAAACCCAGACTAGGCTGATAAGGGAGCTGGGGAGGGGCTGTGCCTTGGGTCGGGTCCAGCTGGCTTGGGTCCATGGCCTGGATCCCAGCTGGAATCTCAAATCTTTACCTGGATGGTCCTGGTGTGGCTGCTAGTTTTTTACTATCTTGCTCAGCCTTTTGTTAACTTTGTCTTGACTTTTGCATACTTCTTCCCATGTTATTTTCTTTTACTACTCTCCTAATTTTTAGAACTGCAATGTTTGTTGTTGAAATTTTATATATTATCAGTATTGTATATCTTCATTGTTTTAATATGACTATGTAAATAAAAACAAAATAAATACATTTTTTTCATAAACATGTAATTGTACCATGATTATACTCTTTGGATAAATTCCTAGAAATAGGATTTTGTGGTCTGTTGGGTACTGAGAGAGAGTCAGAGAGAGAGAGTGAGTTCCTGGCTCCCTGTGATCCTGTCTCACTAGCCAGCAGGAGACAGGCTTCATGGGGAAAGATGAATGCTAAGCCGAGCCTCACATACACTTGCAGCTGGGAGATATGTCCAAGCAAATCTCCAAACTTTATTTCAGCATCCAACCTTATATATAATCCAAGGCTGCATTGTATCACAAGGGGGCTCAGCAGGCAGGAACAGAACCAGGGAAA
>PVHP010006821.1:9668-59117 GCA_004024765.1 Zapus hudsonius | reverse complement strand
ACTCACTATGTAGCCCAGGCTGGCCTTGAACTAGCTACATAGCCTAAACTAGCTTTCAATTTATAATTCCCCTGCCTCAATCTCCTTAGTGCCAGGATTATAAATCTGCACAACCATACCTGGTCTTGGGCAACTCCCTTTTAATGCTGATTCTGTTCCCAAGGACCTACCAAAAAGGTGTTAAAAAAGCAACTTTAGTGAGTCCCTAGTATATGCAGAAACTACAATGGTATAGTAATTTGCACATCAAAATCAGGATGGGCTGAACTGAGCAGAGAACCTCACACAAGCGAGGCAGGGAGTACTGGGATTGCGAGGCCTTTCCAGGTTCTGAGCACCTCGGAGTGGTCCTGGCAGGTGCAATTTTCTTCTCTTTTCACTGATGCATTTTGAAATTGTAATTGCTAATTGAATTCTTATTGAACTTCTGTAGTACAGGGCTCTTTTTTATACTTTTATCTAAATTATTCTTCTAAATTATGTCATCTAGACTTTCCCTTTGTTTTACTTTGAAAATTTTTGGTATCATAAAAATGTTATTTGCCACAGACATACTGATGCTGAAACATAAGTTACATTGAGGTACATCTTGTCTTATTGACTCACATCCAAACTCATTATGAGACAAAGGAACATGAAATATAAAAATAATATATCATACCAGCAATCCCACTGAGGAGGGTCCTCAGTGGAAAGGGGCAGGGAGGAGGGAAACAGTGGTACCAACACATGACTTATACATACAAAGTTTCTACTTATTAAAAATAAAATAAATAATAATAATAATAATAATATGTAGTGGCGCATGTCTTTAGTCCCAGCACTCAGGAGGCAGAGGTAGGAGGATTGATGTGAGTTCGAGGCCACCCTGAGACTACATAGTGAATTCCATGTCAGCCTGGGTTATAGCTAGATCCTACCTCAAAAAACAAATAATAATTATAATAATGTATCAGTTTCAGGATATCTGAAAATGTTAGGTATGAGTGAAGCTACAAATGAAGTCAACCAAAAAATGTTTCAAGTTCTTGTTTTACAAAGAAACCATCCCTTTTCAGGCTTGATTTTAAATACCTGCAATCTAGCACGAGGGAGATGGAAGCTGAAGGATTACAAGTTCAAAGCCAGCCTGGGATACAGGAGTTCCTATCTCAAAAAGAAATCATAGGGGCTGGAGAGATGGCTCAGCGGTTAAGGCACTTGCCTCTAGTGCCTAAGGCTCTGGGTTCAATTCCCCAGTACCCATATAAGCCAGACCCACAAGGTTGTGGCCCTGCTGTTCTCTCTCTCTCTCTCTCTCTCTCTCTCTCTCTCTCTCTCTCTCTTTCTTTCTCTCTCGAAAATGAATAAATAAAATATTAAAAAAGAAATCATAAAAGAGGGGGGAAATCCTGTTTATTTAAAAAAAGTTTTTATTTATTTTTAAGCAGAGAGAAGACAGACAGAAAGAATGGGCACATCAAGTCCTCTTGCCACTGCAAAGAACTGCAGGTGCTTGCCCTATTATGCATCTGGCTTTACGTGGGTCCTGGGGAATTGAGCCCAGTTCGATTCCCCAGTGCCCATGTAAAGCCAAACGCACAAGAGGGCACATGTGTCTGGAGTTCATTTGCAGTGGCTGGAGGCCCTGTCGTGCCCATTCTCTCTGCCTCTCTCTGTCTGCCCCTCTCTCTCTCAAATAAATAAATAAAATATTAAAAAAAATAAAAATATCTGGTAAACTGGGCATGATGATACATGCCTTTAATCCTAGCGCTTGGGAGGCAGAGGTAAATTACTGTGAGGCCAGTCGGGGACTAGAGTGAGTGCCAGGTTAGCTTGAGCTGGAGTGAGACCCTACCTCAAAAAAAAAAAATATATATATATATATATATATATCTGTTATCATCCATCACTTGTATTTCCTCAGAGTTTTGCCAGAAAGAAGGTATATATGCTCTTGTAATTCTTGTTTAAAAAAGGAGTGGTGGAGAGATTGCTCAGTGGTTAAGGTGCTATCTTGCAAACCCTAATAACCCGGGTTCGATTCCCCAGTACCCAAGTAAAGCCAGATGCACAAAGTAATGCATGCATCTGGAGTTTGTTTGCAGTGACTAGAGGTCTGGGCACACCCATTCTCTCTCCTCCCTGCTTTCAAATAAATAAAAATATATACAAAAAAGGAGAATAAATTTTGGTGCATAGTTTACCTAGCAGAACTGACCACAGGTAACTGGGAAACGCCAAAGCAAATTCCTTGAAGAACAAAGCAAAGCTAAGAAAGGAAGAAAAGTGCTTAGGAGGCGAGTGATCTTCCTCTGCTGGGGAAAGGGCAGCCACAAGCCTGCTGTGTGGACTGAGGATGGGCAAGTGGCTCCGCATTCATGTGATAGTGACCATGTGATGGACAGGTGCTAACAAAATCTCTTTTCTGATTGGATCTTGAGGATAGAGCATGAGAAACATAAGAACAGAGAGGAAGTTTTGGTTTCACTTCCCTTGTTATCATTGGTCACTTCCACTATAATTTCTTGCTTTGGAAGTTTATACCTGATTTCTCTCTGCCTGTTGGAATGTACACTTGAACTCTGACGCTGCTTTATTAGGACTTTAAGGACTCAAGGGCATTGTTCTAGCTTGTCTGCTAAAGATCAACATCATGTCTGCAAATTAATATATCTCCTTTAAAAGGGCATAATGATGTGCACTCAGTAGGTGGAGGCAGGAGGATTGTGAATTTAAGGCCATCCTGGGCCACATTGTGAAACCCTGTTTTAAAACAAAACAGAAGGAGGGATTGCTCGTTCAGTGGTTAAGGCATTTGCCTGTGAAGCCTAATGACACAGGTTTGATTCCCCAGTACCCATTTAATATCAGATGCACAAAGTGGCACATGTATCCGAAGTTTTCTTCCAGTGGATGGAGGCCCTGGTGTGCCCGTTCTGTCTGTCTGTCTGTTTGCCTGTCTGTCTTCTATTTCTCTCTGCTTACAAATAAATAAAATAAAAAAGAAAAACATGATAATATGTGTCCTATTAATTTAAAAATATCACCACATAAATATGTCTTAAGTTTTAAAGATACTCAACTTATTTAAATTTTAAATCGCTGTACATTTGTATGGTTCAAAACTCAAAAATTATAATGTATAAAGTAAAAGTTCTCTTTTCCATTTCACTCACTCCCACTTCCTCCATTCAGGAAATCACCAGTTTCTGGTGTCTGACAAAAGTTTTATCTTTCAGACAGAAGACATCTGACAGGAGTTTCCTAATGCTAAATATATTTTGGAGCGGGTGTGGTGGTGTACGCCTTTAATCCCAGCACTCGGGAGGCAGAGGTAGGAGGATCACCATGAGTTTGAGGCCAGCCTGAGACTACAGAGTGAAATCCAGGTCAGCCTGGGCTAGAGCGAGACCTTACCTCAAAAAACCAATATATATATATATATGGATGTTGGAATGTTTGCTTTTGTTTAGCATTGCTTTGCTATTTTAGCAGAGGACTGTTTTTTTTCCCCCCTGAAGTGGAAACTATGCTTGTTTCTGTTTCTCACCAGAGGACCTTACTTGAACATGTTTAGGAAACCCCCAGGGGAGAATTTCATCCTTCACAAGGTATTTTCCATAGGCTGCTCTGAGGAAAGTCAGTGAAAGGAGGTCTTGTGGGCCCTGATATGCAAATCCAAATGTATGACGCGAAATCTCAAGTCAAGGCCAAATGTTTACAATACAAGCTCCAAGCATATGGTTACACAATGTCTGAGCATGTACAAAACCCACTCTGAAAACTGTGACAAGCAGGTAGTAGGGTGAGTAAGACAAGGGATTGTCTACACATAAAAACCCTGCAAATAACCAGAGATGTTGGCTCATGCCTTTAAGGAGGCAGAGGTAGGAGGATTACTGTGGGTTTGAGGCCAGCCTGGGCTACAGAGTGAGCTGCAGGTCAGCTTGGGCTAGAGTGAGACTCTACCTCAAAAAAAAAAAAGTACTCTCTTGCAGGCAAAGTCAAGTTTCTCTTGGGAAAGACAGGGGTCCTTCAGGCTTTCTGGAGTCCAGGGGATTTTGCATTTTTCACTGCTTTCCCTCCCTGCCCCCGTGAACTTTCCTATTTGAGCTGAGTAAGTGCTGGGGAGAAAATGGGAACTTTAGCCTGATGCAAATAGAGGTAAGAGAGTTATCTGTTGGTGCCCGAGGAGACTTACCATTTATCCACTGGGCAGAGGAAAGAAAACACCTCTGTCTCAGAATTATTTTATTTTTTTGGTGGTGCTGAGAATGAAATCTAGTTACTTTCTTCATGCTAGCTAAGTGCTCTGCTAGCTCAGAATTTTGTTATGTGCTCTGGGGTTGGATGAGATTACAGTGTAGGTGTTGACCATTTTTTAGTTCATCCAGTATTTGCTGAGCACTTACCATTCTTTTCTAGACACTGGGAACAAGACATAGAAACCAACACGTTCCCAGCTCTCATGGGTGTCTGTTGAAAGGATAGGACCAGGCAGTAGGCCAGGCCTCCCTGAGGAGATGACATACTGTTGTATGACAAAATTCCTCTGCATCGAAAGCAGTGAATGACTTCTGCCAGCTGGAACAACTCTTGAGAGAAGGCTTGGGGAGGGTCATCAGAGGCATTTCTGAGTTCTCAGGAGCCAGCTGTATACAATAAGTGCATGAGCTCTTCTGATCTCAGGGGGAGATCAGTATACAGAGGGTCAAAGATCAACGAATGATGAGCTCCACTGAGGTGGTTTCTTTGGGGTCTCCATGCTCTGTAAGTAAGCCCTCACCCCAAGGCTGAGGAGCATCCATGGTGTAGTGACCCCACTGAAGTGCTGCTCTGTGACCTCATACTCCTGGACAGGGACAAGGAGCTTCTAAAAGCACCATTCAGGGTGGCCTGAGACTTCTTGGTGGTGCAGCTGCTCTGAGGTCTCCAAGCTCTGTAAGTCAGCCCTCACCCGGAGGTTGAGGGAGCAGCAGCATCCAAGAAGTGATCGTGACACAGGAAGTCCCATCAAAGTGGCTGCTTTGGGGGTCCACATTCCTATAAACCCTCTCCATGCTCTGTACGTGATTCCCAATAGGCTTATTGGTTCCCCAAACTGGTATCATGGTACTTTGGTCTGCCATCTGAGCCCTATTTGGGGTGAAGACGTGTGTTTGTGGCTCCCCAGGAGAAAAGTTCCCAGACACATGCCAGTTGAGGTCTGATGCTGAAAGCTAACAGGATGGGAAGTGAGGCCTCAGGTGCTGTGAGCTCACTTGCTCGTGTTTGAGGAACATAATGAGGACCAGTGCACAAAAGAAGGTAGAAAGGTTGGGGAGGAAGGGGAAATATTCTCTATACAGGGTCATAGTTTTGGTGCCCTAAAAAGGATGCAATCACTATCTTCTCTGAACCTTATCATTCTATAAATTACACAATTGACATTTGTTCAATTTAATTTGCCTCAAGTGAGAATGCAGCTTAAATCTTTCAGGGAATTCCTCTCCTGGTATGTACACTTGTGTACATGTTTTCTCTCTTCAACAAGTGGCAGCTTTGAAGGCAACACTTTTTGTTTCTTAGATGTCATTTCAGAAAATGTAGATTTAACATTTTTCTCCTGTCATTCTTCAGCATGTGTTAAATTAGCATATCTCTGGATTACACAGTGATAGAATGTTTTATTTATTTATTTATTTATTTATTTTGGTTTTTCGAGGTAGGGTCTCACACTAGTCCAGAATGTTTTATTTTTAAAATTGCTGTTTGACAGCAGTGGACTTTACAAGCCTTAAGATTAGCCAGCCGGGCCCAATGTGCCAACTGATGCAACGATGGCATGTCTGTTATGGGGAAAACCAATGGCTCTCTAATTGGACTGGAGGTGTGCTCCATGGAGGGAATGCATGCCTGGTACTGAAGACCTAGTCAAAAGCACATTGGCTTTATTTTTTTTTCATTAAAAAATAATAAATTTTGGCTTGGGATTAGCATAGAATTTTCAGCAACTTCTGAAATGGCCCTACGTATATTTCTTCAATTTTATACAAAATATTTATGCTAAGTGGTGTTCTCCACATTAGTAACTGTAAAATCAAAATACTTAATTCTGAAAGAAATTAAAGATGCTCTAGGGCTGGAGAGATGGCTCAGCGGTTAAGGCACTTGCCTTCAGTGCCTAAGGGCCCAGGTTCAATTCCCCAGGACCCACATAAGCCAGACCCACAGGTGGTGGCCCTGGTGCTCTCTCCCTCCCTCTCTCTCTCTGAATTTCTCTGCTTAAAAATAAATAAATAAAATATATATTTTAAAAAGATGCTCTACTTTGGGGCTGGAGAGATGGCTTAGCAGTTAGGGTGCTTGCTTGCAAAACCTAATGACCAGGGTTCAATTCCCAGTACCCACATAAAGCCAGATGCCTAGTGGAACATTCATCTGGAGTACCTTTGCAGCAGCTGGAAGCCCTGGCATACCCATTCTCTGTTTCTCTTCTCTCTGCTTGCAAATACATAAAGTATTTTAAAGATGCTCCACTTCTATAGTATCACATATTCAGCCAAGATTAAATTCTTTATGTAAAAAGGGAATCAACCCCAGGTTCAAGAAGACAGGAAGTACTGAGCTTAGGACCAAGAAACAGTTCTCAGTGGTCTGCACCACGGCTGGTTGATGCCATCTGAGCCTAGGCTTAGTTAGAGTGGACAGCTGTAGAAACCATGAGTAGAACTGCAGTGGAGGGGCTCTTCCACTGACCACATATGTTCTGACAACCTGGATGATGGCACTAAAGGAGTCCAGCTTGGACAAGGAACTCTGGCCCTGGGAGACACCCTACATGCTTTGCGGCATAGTGGCCTCATGGATCAGCAGCTCCAGGATATGGAATGGCTGCTTAGCACAGAGAGCGAGCACAGCAGTACCAGAGTATCTTCCAGATTCCACTGCCAAGCTTAAGCCCTCCGCCACTTCTCTAGGGCACTCTGTCTGCAGAGCCAGGGGCTGTTTGGGGCATGCTCCATGTCTAAGGGCAGCGAGCAGGAAGTAGAAGGTCTGATTCTTCAGATCAGAGCTGCCTCCTCAAAGGGTGAGCAATTTGGCTGTTATAGGTCTTCTAGGAGGAGGGGGCTTAGCTGGCATCTTCCTAGTGACTGAGAACAGGAGAGACTTGGTGGAGTTCCTATTAGGAGAAGCAGAACCTGGAGGAAAAAGACACAGTAGAGACAGGGGAGTTGGTATTCTGAGAAGTCAGAGTGACTCCTGCACGGCTGACACCACCAATGCCAGCCGGAACCGGCATCAATACCACCATCTTTTTTATTGTTTGTTTTGTTTTGAGGTAGGGTCTTGCTCTAGCCCCAGCAGACCTGGAATTCACTTTATAGTCTCAGATGGGCCTTGAACTCACAGCAGATGAGAGACAGGTTGAAGAGGCTATGGATAAGGGGCCCCTGAGCCATTGGATATTCAGTTTCGTGGCATTGCTGCTGAGAGGAGGAGAAGCAGGGCAGCCCCCAGGGTGAGCACAGGGCAGAGGTACACAGCTCCAGTGCACTCTTGTTGACCCTGGCATTTTCACCATCCTCAGAAGTGAATTATGCAGGCTTCTTGATGTAGGCCAGTCAAATAGAGCAGAGGACATAAGTGTGGGAAACAGAATTACGCTGTTGTGGAGCAGGGGCTCCCCATGGAGAGCACGTCCAGCCCTGGGCTTGGGGAGGAGCTATGGGGATTGAGGAGGCCTCTGTGCTGCCAAGACCCTGCCAGGAACCAGGAAGCCTTTCCTCACTGCCTGCGATGGAAACTGAAGGTATCTCACATGCATTTTAAAATGAATGAGACCATGTTTCATTTAAGTAGAGCACAACAGAGCTATGCCTTCAGCCCTCTACTTTTAAGTAAGTTATGTGGCTTTATTCTTCCGTACTGTGTGCTGGGGATTGAACCAAGCCCTCTTGCATTCTAAGCATATGCTCTCCCACTGAACTACATACGCCTCACTCTCCCAACTCTTCTTCTTTCTTCTTCCTCCTTCTTGCTCCTCCTCCTTCCTCTTCCTTTCCAAGGTAAGGTCTTGCTCTAGCCCAGGCTGATCTGGAATTTACTATGTAGTTTTCAGGAAGGCCTCAAACTCATGGCAATTCTTCTACCTCTGCCTCCCAAGTGCTGGGATTAAAGGCATGTGACACTGTGACCAGCCCAGCTCTTTTCTTTTAAACCTTTTAAAATAATGACAATTTTAAAAAATTCTATTATTTATTTGCAAGGAGAGAGAAAAAAGGAAGAAAGAGAGAGAGAAAGAGAGAGGTGAGAGAGAGAGAGTGGACACGCCAGGGTCTCTAGCTATTGCAAACAAACTCCAGACACATGTGCCACTTTGTGCATCTGGCTTTATGTCGGTACTGGGGAATCCACTCTGGATGGTCAGGCTTTGCAAAAAAAAAAAAAAAAAAAAAAAAGTTCCTTTAACCTCTGAGCCATCTTTCCAGTCCAAATTATGACAAAAATTTAAATATACAAACTATATGTCATCTTGTCCAGCCTATATCAGGCCTATGTCAATTGTGCAGATGATTCAACCTTACTTGTTGGACTAGAAGTCAGCCTTGAAAAGTCACTCTGCTGGGAAATGTAATTCAGTGGCTTAACACTTGCCTAGCTTATACAAGATCCTAGTTTCCCTTACCACTGCCAGAAAGAAACACACTGACTGATTTCAACTAATAGAAGGACATTATTATTTATTTTTGGTTTTTCAAGGTAGGGTCTCGCTCTAGTTCGGGCTGACCTGGAATTCACTACGTAGTCTCAGGGTGGCCTTGAACTCACGGCAATCTTCCTACCTCTGCCTCCCAAGTGCTGGGATTAAAGGTGTGCGCCACCATGCCTGGCTTGACATTATTATTTTAAAATGTTATTTATATATTTATTTGAGAGAGAGAGAGAGAGAGAGAGAGAGAGAGAGAGAGAGAGAGTGGGTATGCCAAGGCCTCTAGCCACTATAAGCGAACTCCAGACACATGCACCACCTTGTGCATCTGGCTTTATGTGGGTACTGGGGAATCAAACCTGGGTCGTCAGGCTTTGCAGGCAATTGACTTAACCATTGAGCAACCTCTTCTGCCCCAGATGGACAATATTAATCAATGCAGCCAAGTAGATTGACTCATTTTAACTGTCTAGAGGCAGGGCAGAGAAGGGGAGAAACCATGGGTTTCAGTCAGAGCCCATGTGTATGAATCTGGGCCTGTACTTGCTGGGTAGTGCAGTGATAATGTGCCATACTTCTTCAGCATAAAACAATGGATCACTATTTTCATTTTAAGGGTTACATTTAGAAAAATGTATCGAAAGGACTAAGTCTGTGCCTGGCATATGACAGGGGTTCATGAAATCCAAAGCAGCAAGTTGGCAGCTTGAGTAGCCCCCTTGGAAGTCCCCTGCTTTGCAGAGACTAGGGAGGCAGGCAAGGAGACAAACATTCCACAGATCTGAACGCATGATGGAAACCAGAATCCTAGGCTGAGGGAGGCTGGAGCTCCCGGGGAGGCAGGTATCTGGAGAACAGGCAGTTGCTACGGGACTTGGCGACATTCAAAGGCCATTTCACCCACTCTCCATGCCTATATTGGAATTACTATGGAAACATCATGCATGTGCCAGGAATCGATTTCTCATCTAAATGTTATTTGAATTCTTTGTTTCTTGAGTGCTTTGAGACGAGGCATACTAGATCAGAGAGCTTGACAATTCATACCCTCAGCCTCATGATATGGGTGAAAACATGAAAGGCCCTCACCTTTAGATCAAAGGCTTTCTAATGTAATTTATGAAGTTATCTTACTCACTTGAACTACGTTCTCAAATAGCAAAACGTAAAACCGAGCTCCAAGACAAGACCATGGTGCAATGATGAATTTTCTTTTTTTCTATCCCCAAAATGATTTTTTAAAAACTTTGTATTGATAGCTTCCATAATTGTAGACCACAAATCATTATGATTCCTTCCCCACCCTCCCTCATATCTCTTCCCTCTCTCAATTAGTCTCTGATTTGTTTTGGTGTCATCATCTTTTCCTCCCATTATGTGTAGGTATTATCAGCCATTGCAGTCATAAATATCAAGGCCATTTTGTGTCTGGAAGTTTGTGTTATGAGCAGTCCTACCCATCCTTTGGCTCTTATAATCTTTCCACCACCTCTTCCTCAATAGACCCTGAGCCTTGGGAAGGTGTGGTAGAGATGTCCCAGTGCTGAACACCCCACTGTCATTTCTTCTCTGCACTATGGTGTCTGTTGAATTATCCCAGTGGTCACTGCCATCTGAAGAAAAGAAGCTTCTCTATCCAAAAGTGAGAGTAGTATTATTATATGGGTGTGCTCATTTTTAAAAAACATGCTTATAAGGCAATTTGGTGGGCTTAATATATATGTATTTAGCCAGACAATAGCAAGCATTACTCCTCTAAGGCCCATGACCTCTCTCATAGGCTTTTGACTAGGTCTTCAGCACCAGACATGTATTCCTTCCTGTGGAGCAGGCCTCCAGACCAATTAGAGAACAATTTGTTTTCCCCATAACAGACATGCCACTATTGCCCCAGTTGGCACATTTTGCCTGGCTGGCCATTCTTATGGCTTGCAAGGTCCACTGCTATTCACTACTGTTGAAAACTTCTCTCTCCCATAGGGCTGCATACAGCCCTAGCTTTTTCTAGCTTTCTCTCATCTGGTTAACAGGGAGGAGGTTTCCTGCTCAGCTCCAGCTTGATTTCTCAGTGACCTGCAGCCCAAGCATATGTGGTCTTCAGTAACAGCAATGATGAATTTTCTAAAAGTAGAGAGTAGTTAATACTGCTTATGTGCTTCTCACTGGACATTTCTTTCACTGGTGGGCTGTTTGCTGGTGGAGATTGTCGCTATTTTTCAGCTACTTATTTGAAGTTTATGGTCTACACTCAGACAAGAAGGCAGAAGGCAGGATTCATTCCCCTTCCCTTCCTTATTACTTATCTTTCTTGTTAATTCAAAAAGTTAAACATAGCAGGGGCTGCATGGTAGTGCACATTTATAATCCCATCGCTCTGAAGGCTGAGGTTGGAGATCTTTGTAAATTCAAGGCCATCCCAGGAATACAGAGTGAATTCCAGGACAGCCTGGGCTAGAGTGAGACCCTTGCCTTGAAATAACAAAAACAAGAACAAAAGATTAAACCTAAACATTTGCTCTCTGCCTCTGCATCATTTAATTAGGCTTTTCCTTAAGAGGTTTGATCCAGGGGATTCATCCAAATTATGTAAAAAGAATGAAACTTAGTTTTTTGGGATGCATTTGCAGCCAATGCTCTACAGAAGTGGGTTTGGGGGCTGGGGAGATGGCTCCGCGGCTAATGCACTTGCCTGCAAAGCTTAACGACCGGGGTTCAATTCCCCAACGCCCACGTAATGCCTGATGCACAATGTGGTGCGTGCATCTGGAGTTTGAAGTGGTGTGCCCATACTCTCTCTCTGCTTGCAAATAAATAATTTTAAAAGTGGGCTTCCTCCCACTGCACTCAGCAATTACCAGATCATTGTCTAGCCATCCCCTCAACCTGCGGGTTTGTCGCCTCCAGGATGTATTCAGGGAACAGCACTGTACCCGCCACGTCCCTTTCGCCAAGGCTGTGCGAACGCGTAGGCTCTAAGACCCAACTTCAAGCGGAAGCAGTGCCCGCCCTTAGCCCCGCCCCCAACGGCGCGCGTGCGCGGCTGAGCGAAGGTCCGAGTCCCCCGCGAGCCGGGCTGGGAGGGCGGGCGCAGCGGTGGGCGGAACCCTGAGACACCGCCCAGCAAGCCGGGCGTAGGACCCGCGCGGAGCCGCTCCCGGCGCATGCGCGTTGTGCGGGGTGTGAGGAGAGCGGCTTGGCGGGCAGGCGCTGACCCGGAGGAGGCGGCAGCGCCCTGCGCCGGGGCGGAGCCGGGGCGGGGAGGGAGGGAGGGAGGGAGGTGGGGAGGGCGGGCGGCCGGCCGGCAGCAGGCGGGGGCTGGGGCCCGAGGCCGGAGTGCCTGAGCGCCGGCGGCGACGACGGTAGCCGCTGCTTAGCCGAGTCGGAGCGCGGGTCCGCGGCGGCTCGGGGTCGGCCGGCCGGCTACGGAACGAGGCTGCCGCGCTCCCCTCCTCCTCCTCCGCCCGCCGCCGCCGCCGCCGTGATTGGGTGGAAGATGGCGCTGGGCGGATGGAAATCCTAATGACAGTCTCCAAATTCGCCTCCATCTGTACCATGGTAGGTGCGGCGGCCGGGGCGTAGGGGAGCGACTGCGCACGCGCGGCGGGGTCGGGGTCCGCGGGTGGGCGGGTGGGCGGCGGGGGAGGGGCGGCCGCGCGGGACCTGGCGTGGCGGGGCCGTGGGCGCGGCCGGGACCCCCGGGGGGGTCTGCGGGCGGATGGGACGGTCCCATCACCGGCCCCGTGAGGACGGAAGTCCAGCGCTGCTTTCCTGGGGGGGGGCGTGCGAAGGTGGAAACTTTCAGCGAGCTCTTTGCATTTATTTTTGTCCCCCTTCTCCCGCCGTCCAGTCTGTGTCCAGTCTTGTCACCGGACAGTCCACGTTCATCTTGAAAAAGAAGCAGCGCTGGCCTTCTGGTCACTGTTTCATGTGTCCGTGTTGGGTGGGTGGGGGGCTTTGGGAGTAAAATAGGTTTTCAAGTAAAAACCCCTTGGAAGTCTCCCCCCTCCTCCCCAGTGAAGCCAAACGTGGGTGGGTCTAAGACTTGTTTGGATGCGTGGTCAGTTTTTCACCCGATGTGCCATAGTTGGTTATAAACTGTAATTTGAGTGTAACTCTTTGCATCGTGGGCCGAGACTAATGGTAACCAAAGGCTTCTGAAATTTTCTGTCCCATTGTACCCGAGTTCATAGAGGAGAGTCCCCAAGCAGCCTTTCCATGTAGACTTGCAGAGTTTGGGATTTTTTTTTTTCCTAAAAGGAGTGGGTGAACCAGATCAGAAATGAGGCTTTAAAAAGTTGATTCTCCTTCTGTATTTTGTGGACCAGTATATAATATGTGGCTGCAATTAGATGAGCTTCAGTCTTGACACGTTGAAGAAGTCATGTTCATCATGAATCATTGAAGAATCCATTTTCTCCACATAGATGATAGTTCTTGTTTTGAGGAGGGACTATGAAAATGAAACGATTTCTGAGGATTGGTTGAACTAGCTTTTTTTAAATATATGCCAGTTGAATTTCAAAGCAAATAGAGTAATTGAGTCTTTTACACTGATAATTTTGTCATACTTTTGTGCTGCATACCTTGTGGGGTCATAGCTCATCTGGAAAGCCCTTCAGGAGTGGTGTGATTCTTTGAGAGTTTCATCTTCAAGTAGACTTTTAGCACCCTGTGTCTAGCAGAGACTCCGCTGAATGATGAAGGATGCTTGTAATCCTGGTATTCCTGAGGCTGAGGCAGGAGGATTTATGAGTTCTTGTCAAGCCTGAACTACATAGTGAAATCCTGTGTCAAAACACAAAAATGAAACAAAGACACTCCCTGCTTTCATTTATTCTATAAATACTTGAGGGAGACAAACAGTGTAACAGTATAATCAGATCAGCCCAGCGAAGCACTGAGATCTTCCAGGCTCACACTGTGTCTGATCTCAAGGATTTCCTCACTCAGCTCTACCCAGGTGCACTAACTGCACATGACTTGTATGCGTCTTGGTAAATAGCAGAAAGGTCCATGCCTGGCCAAATGAGATTGTGCCAAAGACACTATTAAAATTGGGTGTGTCTGTGTTTCATATTCCAGAATAGTACTAAATATCTCCCAAGTCATTTGCATTGTAACTCTTCTGAGTTATTCTTCTGAGAACTACAAAAGTAAAAAGCAAGGCTACTGCTGTGTCCTTTGGGCACTATTTTGCTATGATTGGAACACTTTCCATCTTATGAGTGTGTACCTGCCTCTTAAGCAGGTTTTCTCACCTTAATAGTCCTAGTATTTTTTAAAATTTATTTGCAAGCAGAGAGAGACAGAGAGAAAGGGCACACCAGGGCCTCTAGCCATTGCCAATGAACTCCACATACATGCACTGCCTTGTGCATCTGGTTTTACGTGGGTACTGGGGATTTAAACCTGGGTCATTAGGCTTTGTAGGCAAGTGCCTGCCTTAACCGCTGAGCCATCCCTCCAGCCCCTATCCTAGTATTTTTGATTAGGTTAGTTGACCAGTGAGCCTCAGTTTTTTTTGGGGGGGGGCTGATATAGGGTCTTGTTCTAGCCCAGGCTGACCTGGAATTCACGGTGATCCTCCTACCTCTACCTCAGTGTGCTGGGATTAAAGGTGTGTGCCACCATGCCCACCCCAGTGTTCTTTTTGACTCTCAAGCCTCGGGTGCAGGTAGGCATCTGTATTTTTTCCCTGTGGGTGCTGGGCATCAAACCCATGTCCTCATGTTTGCATGCCTGCCCAGCAAGTGCTCTTCCCCTCTGAGCCATTTCCCCAGCTCCCAGGATTGTAGTTCTCGGAGAGTCAGCAGCTGTGAAAACATTTAGGGTGAGTTGAAATTTTATTCTATAAATACTGAAGTTTACATAATTTATTCATTTGTCAAAAATAAGATGGAGAGCAAATCTGCAATAGTTTAATTGGGTAAAGTCACTTAAAAATAAATCTCTTCAAATACAGCTTACTTTAGATCATTGTTTTTCTTGCTTATATGTGAAAATTAGTAAAATTTATTTGTCTTTGACTCAAACAGTGGCTGTTTAGATTGCAGTAAATACATTTGTGAAGTCACCTCTAGAAATACTTTTTTTATTTTTAGCTTTTTATTGATAACTTCCATAATTATAGACAATAAACCATTATGATTCCCTCCCTCCTCCCAACTTCCCCCATATCTCTTCCCCCTCTCAATTAGTCTCTGTTTTGTTTCGGTGTCATCATCTTTTCCTCCCATTATGTGTAGGTGTTATCAGCACCTGCAAAATCATGAATATCAAGGTCGTTTTTGCATCTGGAAGTTTGCGCTGTAAGCAGTCCTACCCTTTCTTTGGCTCTTACATTTTTTTGTTTGCTTGTTTTGTTTTTTTGAGATAGGGTCTTGTTCTAGCCCAGGCTGACCCGGAATTCACTATGTAGTCTCAGGATGGCCTCGAACTCATGGCGATCCTCCTACCTCTGCCTCTTGAGTGCTGGGATTAAAGGCGTGCGCCACCACATCTGACTTTAGAAATACCTTTATATTTGCCCACACAATAGTACATTTTCAGTTTTACATGGTGTTTTCTTTGCTTTGAGGTGGTTTTTGACTTGAGGGCCTGGCCCAGAGTAGCTAACAAGATGCATTTAGTATTGTACTGGTAATTGTGAAACAGTGGGCAAGTGGTAGAGTAGACTTGCAGAGGGGTCTGGTTTGAATTTGAGGTGGAGGTCTTCAAGCCAAAATTTTGCAGCCACTCCAGGTGGTCTGCCTTGGCTGCTGGAGAAGAATTCTGCTTTCTGTGAGTTCCAAAAATGTTAGCTGTTGTTGAGGTTGTGCGAACCTGGTTGGGACAGGTTTATTGGGGAGGGGCCTTGGGTACGGAGCCCTTGGGGAGGTGTGTGGCATTGGCTTGGCTGCTTGCCTTCCTCCAGTCACAGAGGGTTGAGGGTGACCACTAGAACTTGGTGCTGAGGAGGGCAAGGCCATAAAGTAGGTGCTGGGTGCATCTTCTAGTTTGTACTTCTGAAAAACCCTGTGTCTGCTAGTGTAGCAGACAGGAACACTTGAAAGCACTCGGTAAGCAGTCTCAGGTAAAGCTGGCTATTTGCCTTTTATTGCCAGTCTTACTGCCTGGTGAGAAGGATATGTGGTCAGTGCAGCATATCATTAGTCAAGAAAAGGAGGTGGCAGGAGCCTCAAAGCCTGCTCTACTGGAAGGGGGACTGTGTGGAGAGATTGCTCAGGCTGATCTTAAACTAATGTAGTCCAGGGTAACTTTGAACCCCTGATTTGTCTTTCTCTACCTTCTAAGTGCTAGGACTATCGGTGTGCAGCACGGTGCCAGGCCTAGTCCCTTCTTGTAGTCTGCTTATTCTATTATAAAAATTCTTTGTTCCATGTCAAGACTTGAAGGAATGTTACTCTTTTTTTATTAATAAGTAGAAACTGTACAGTCATATATAGGAACCACCATTTCCCTTCTCCCTGCCCCCATTGCACTGAAGGCTTTCCTCAGAGGGATTGCTGGAATGCTCCATGGGGTGGAGGGCTATGAGTTGTGCAAGTAACAGACAGTTATTGGGGGGAGGGATGTTACTCTTTCATTATTCATACAATAGTTGTTCACTGGCTCGCTTTAAAAAAATATTGAACCATTTTCAGGGACCTTAATGCCCTCAGTTGTCCTAAAGGCTCACAATGTGGTATCATTGGGCTGGAGAGATGGCTCAGCTGTTAAGGCCTAAGGCCCCGGGTTCAATTCCCCAGGACCCACATAAGCCAGACCCACAAGGTGGTGGCCCTGGTGCGTTCTCTCTCTCTCTCTCTCTCTCTCTCTCTCTCTCTCTCTCTCTCTCTCTGCTTGAAAATGAATAAATAAAATATTTATAAAAAGCAGGACAATGTGGTATCATTATTGCTAGCTCTTTATAAATTTCTGCAGAGACACATTCAGATAAGCAGATTAATTGGCTGGCTTTGACTAGCTCATATCAGTATTTTATTAGTAAAGTAGTGCTTCTATGATAGGAACATTTATGTGTAAGTAGCCATTGTCTTATGTATTTATTTTTTGTTACTTTTACTGTAATTGTTAATTTAAGAAGGAAGACTTCTATCTAAATTGGTTAAAGGCATGTGTGAACATGATGAATCTCAGTGGAGAGAGCATTAGAGATAGTATAGAAGTTTACTCAGTACATTAGAAACTGTGTAGGAGTTTTACTTAATGGAGAGAGTACATTAGATAGAGATGGTATAAAAGCCTCTTTGGATTTGGCTAAAATACTCATTGTATTTTAAAAATTATATACTCTCAGTAAAGAAAATCTAGAAAACTGAAGTAGAGAGAAAAACCCAGAGCATATTTTTATTGACATTTAAAAAAAAACACCCGGGCTGGAGAGATGGCTCAGCGGTTAAGGCACTTGCCTCTAGTGCCTAAGGCCCTGGGTTCAATTCCCCAGGACCCACATAAGCCAGACCCACAAGGTGATAGTCCTGATGCTCTCCCTCTCTCTCTCTCTTTCTCTGTATCTCTCTGCTTGAAAATGAATAAATAAAATATTTTTTTTTAAAAAAACACTGTTTATTACTTATTCCTTGGATTGGGACTTCTTTAACTTTTTCCACTTGTGATCCCTTTTTGCCCAAGAAATTTTCATGAGACCCTGGGTAGATAAGTACGTAAAAATGATTGTAAGGAGAGCTGGGGAGATGGCTCAGAAGTTAAGGCAATGCCTGCAATGCCTAAGGACCAAACCCAGTACCCACATAAAGCCAGATGCACAAGGTGGTGCATGTGTCTGTAGTTTGTTTGCAGTGCCTGGAGACCCTGGTGTGCCTATTCTCTCTCTCTGCATATATATGCCTCTTTCTCGCAAATAAAATATTTTTAAAAATTGTAAAGAAACTTATTTCAAAACAATTCTTTGGTATACATATTATTTTGCTACTTTATTAAAGAAAGGCAAATTTGCATACTAATGAGATAGATTTGCTTCCTTACTTTTACATAAAGAATTAAATGTTGGCTGAATATTTGATATACATCAGGCTGTAGAACATCTTCAATATTTTCAGAGTTGATCAGTTTTAGCGTATCTTTTTTTGGTGTGTGCATGTTGTGTTCATATGTGTGTGGATGCTCTTACATGTGCATGCTTATGTGCAGGCCAGGGTCTCTGGAGCTTAACGATTGGGTTAGACAAGCTAGCCAGCAAGTCTTGGGGATCCTCCTGTCTCTGCCTCCCAGCACCTGGATTACAGGCTTGCACTGACAGCTGGCATTTTATGTGGATGCCAAGGAGCCCAACTCGTTTGGCAAGTACTTTACTTACAGAGCCATCTCTTCAGCTCCAATGTTTTGATTTTATAATCAACAATGCTTTGTATCAATACGAAGTATACAATGGCAGAAATATGTTTAGGGCCACTTTATATTTTAGAAATTATTGGAAATTCTGTCCTAATTCCAAGTCAAAATTCATTAATTTTTATTCTAGGTGGGGCCTCACTCTAGCCCAGGCTGACCTGGAATTCACTATGTAATCTCAGGCTGGCCTTGAACTCATGGTGATTCTCCTACCTCTACCTCCCAAGTGCTGGGATTAAAGCCATTTGCCACTACACCCGTTGATTCTTTTTTTTTTTTTTTTTTGGTTTTTCAAGGTAGGGTCACCCTCTAGTCCAGGTTGACCTGGAATTCACTATGTAGTCTCAGGCTGGCCTCAAACTCATGGAGATCCTCCTACCTCTGCCTCCCGAGTGCTGGGATTAAAGGCGTGCGCCACCATGCCCAGCTTGATTCTTTGTTTTTTAATGAAATTTTTTAGTAACTCAAGCAGCATTAAAAATTTTTTTAACAGTTTAATCAAGAGAAATAGTAATATCATATATTATGAGGAATGACAGTGGAAAAATATTTGAAGTCTGTGTAATTAAAACATTAAGACTTTGTAAGAGAGGAAAAATATAGTTAAAAACACTGCAGTTAATGGCATGTGTGGTCTCTGATCTCAGTCTAGGTGTTGCAGGCAGTGTTGGTTGGTGGTGTGTGGTGTGCATGAGTGCACAGTGTTCTAGTCAGCTCCATGTTGCTGGAATGAACTTCCAAACAAACATAGTTTTTGGGAAGAATGGGGTCTATTTAAGCTTACAGATCAGGGGAAGTTCCATAATGGTGAAAGAGACTGGCCCCTTTTCACAGATTCAAGCAGAGAGAAATTACCACCAGCCAGCACACACTAAAAGGAGCAACAGCAGGGGCCCAGACAGAGCTCAGAAACCTCTCTGCATATCTAGAAACCCAGTGAAACCTTAGGGCTGGACTCCAGCATCTCCCCCCTCCCCGTGACACCTCTTTCAGTCAGGCAGATGGAAATACAAGTTACAAGCTTTAATAAAATGCCCAAGTATACTGGGACACATAGATTCAAAGTACCACATTCCACTCCTGGCATCCAATAGACTCATGACCACCTCACATTGTAGATTGTATTTAACACAAACTCAAAGGTCCCCATTGTCATTACCAATTTAAGATTGCTCCAAAGTCCCAAGTCTCACCTGAGATGCAAGACTATCTCTTAACTGTGAGTCCTTGTAAAATCAAACAAGTTACATACTTTCAATATAATGGCTCAGAGCAAGCATTTCTCTTGCTATAAGGCATATAACAAGGAGAGACTAGACCAGTACAAAATCAATAACCATGTGCTCGCTTTGGCAATACATATACTAAAATTGGAATGATAGAGAAGATTAGCATGACCCCTGTGCAAGGATGACATGCAAATTCGTGAAGCATTTTGTTTTTAAAGCCAAATGGGGGGGGGCGGGGAGGAAATCAACCATTAGGTAAACATCAAACATCTGCAGTTCAAGCTCAACATCCATAATCAGTAGCCTGTGACAGTCTCTGAATTTTCTAATCTCACCCCTTTAGCTGGGCTGACTTCATCCCAAGCCAACAGCACTCTCTGGTAGCCCTTGCACAGTCCTATATGTCCAAAACATCTTTGGGTCTCCATTGCAAATGGCAGTCCATCTTCTAATGGCTTCACTGGCCTCTCTCAGGGACTTCACGGCCTGTTCCATATGCCACCCTGAGACTATAGTGAATTCCAGGCTAACCTGGGCTACAGCAAGACCCTGTCTCAAAAACAAATAATTTTTAAAAATCACCTGGGAGGCAAGAGGTAGGAAGATCTCAATGAGTTTGAGGCCACCCTGAGACTAAATAGTGAATTCCAGACCAATAGATAGATTGATTTCTTTCTTTCTCTCTCTCTCAATCTCTAGATAGATTGATTTCTTTCTCTCAAATCTCTCAATTTTTTTTTTGTTTTGTTTTTTTGAGACTCAGTCTCATAGCCCAGGCCGGCCTCAACCTTGCTATGCCATGGAGGATGACCATGAACTCCTCATGATCCTTCTATTTTCATTTTTGATATCCAGGGATTATAGGCATACAACACCATGCCCAGTTTTATTCAGTGGTGGGGCTCAAACCCAGGGTTTGTATGGCGGGGAAGCACTCTACCAACTGAGCTCCATCCCCAGCCCTTATCTTGTTGATTTTACAGTGCCCTAATAGGGAACCAGTTCTGTTTCATGTGTTGTAGAGAATAGATATAGTAACATTTAAATGAATGAAGCAAGGCAATTTTCTTAGTGGGAGTGATGATAAGTGTACATGAAAAAAAAGTATCATTTTTCTCTGAGAGACAGAAGAGGGCTTCAGGAAAAAGCTTCCTAGAGGGAATTTGAATCTTGCCAAGAAGTGTCATCTATTATATGGCCAGGAAAGGATAGGATACCAGATGGGGGCAAAGATATTTCTCTATGTATATGTTTCTTATGTGATTATTGTTGGTAGGGCCTTGTATTAGTCAGGGTTCTCTAGAGGAACAGAGTTAATAGAATGCATTGTAGTAAACAAAAAGGGGATTAATTGGATTAGCTCAGGGCAGTCCCACAAGCCAAGAGTCAAGGAACCGCTCACTGCTCAGTCCACTTGGCTGGATGCCTCAGCAGTCCCAATCCAGCACTGAAGGCCTAAAGGCTTCCTGGGGAGCTGCTGGTTTTCAGTCCAGGCTAGAAGACTGAGGAAGCTCCGTTTTACAACAAGCACCAGCAGCCAAGCAGCAGGCAGGCAGGGGAATAGAGAGATTTTCTCCCCCTTTATATAGCCTTAATCTCAGACTTAAATGGCTTCCTGGGTCTCTGGAATTTCCTTCTTGCACTGCCCATACAGGAAGGGATGTTAATTTCTAGCTCCTTAGCTTCCTTATGTCTTGCCTCCTACTGAAACTATAAACATCCTCAGAGACCCACCCAAGATAATTAAAAAGATCAAGTTGACAACAAAACCTAACCATCACAAGTCCACCCCTTGTCAACTTGATATCAAACTGTATCTCCTTATATCATAATTTCCAAATGAAGACAGTAACAAGGTCATAATTCTGCCTAACATGATATAACTATCCCACATACAACTGCAAACACATAATCTCCCCCAACACAAGGTAAGGTCCCTTGAAGAATGCTTAATCTCTAATATCTAATAAGTTAAATATAAATTCAACAATGGTTAACTAGTGATATAAAAATATTAATTACAAAATAGAGAAATAAAGGAAAAACAAAGGCATTGGTGTACATTTGCACAAGTGAGATAAAAAACTCATGGCAATTACAGCCCTTGTCTTTGTAACTGGTCATGTGGCCTTAGCTGGTATTTGTGACTACTTTCTACTACCCATTCTATATTTCTTCCACCTTTGGCCAGCACCTCAGAAGGTCTTGTTTTTTTACCTGGAGGGGTGACCCATACCTTCATTCTTGACAGACCTGGGCCATTTATCACTACCTTGATTGGGGTTTTATAGTTTCCATTGACTTTGATAACTGGACATGGTAACACCAAGAGGTTTCCTGTACTGTCTCCTGCACTCCAGACATACTCTTCCTTACCTCCATTGTTTAGGAGCAGCCCAATTTCTCCCTGGTAGTCTGGATCAGTCACTCTTGCTAACATCGTAACTCCTTTCTTAGCCTGTTGACCGGAGTGCATCAGGAGTCCAAAGTGGCCAGGGGGAAGTCTTAGCTTCCAGTTCAGTGGAATGTTCTCTGTGCCTCCTGGCAGAAGCACTCCCCCTTCTAGAGCCAAGATTTCTAGGCCAGTGGAGTGTAAGGTTGCAGGAACAGGAAGCAGAAATTTGGCTAGTGGGTCACTTGGGGTGATGGTAAAGTGGTACCATTCCCATTTCCACCCCTTGATTCCTGGGACCCATGGATCTGGGCTATAGGAGAAACTACCCTATATGGGACGCTGGTTCAGAGCATACACAGCCTGCTGGAGAACCCTGCCCCAGCTCTCCAGGCTAGTGTCACCTAGTTGGTACCATAACTGGTTCTTTACAAGGCCATTCTACCATTCTATCAAGCCAGCTGCTTCAGGGACACATGGAAGGAGCAGTGAATTCCATGAGCATGAGCCCACTGCTCCACTTCCTTGGCTCTGAAGTGAGTTCCTTGGTCTGAAGCAATGCTGTGTGGAGTACCATGATGGTGGATAAGGCACTCTGAGCCCGTGCATGGTAGTTTTTACAGAAGCACTTCGGGCAGGAAAAGCAAATCCATACCCAGCTTGTCCTACAAGGGGATAGGCACATTAAGGTGCTGTGGGTGTTAGAAATGACAACAGCTCACAGGTTCAAACTTCCTGACCTTGAACGCTGAAGCTTTGGTTCTTCTGTGAACTAGTGAGGATAGGAATCCACTGTTTATATTAGTCATTATTGGATGAATTTACACTGATCTTTTTTTCTCTGATGTAACCAGATTATCTATGTAAAGTTGAAGGAAACTTGGAATACTCTGGAAATGTCAAAGGCTCAAAACTAGATGTAGTTGAACAAAACCAAAACAAAAAATACTGACCTTTGATTCTTCTAAGCAATTTTTAAAGTTTTTTGTTTTTGTTGTTATCTTCAGTTGTGTATGTTTTTTTTAAAAGTTAACTTTTTTCTTCAGTTTACTAGTTATTCTTGATGCATCATAAAAATTGGAGTAGGGTTCCATCTCTCCCTTGGGGATCTCAGCTGAACAAGGACCTGCCATGGTCCCTTGACTGAAAACAGTTAGATGCCTTTCAATTTCTCATATTTTCCCCCTCTGTCAAAAACAAGACTTAGCATTTATGTCATTGTCTTTGAAGACATCATGAATTACTTTTATACACTAAACATGTGCAAGAGCCAGCAGTCTCACGTTTTCTGTAGTTTGTAGTTTGTTTCTGAAGACAAGGTCTCCCTGTGTTCAAGCTTAGGCTGGCTTTGAACATGGTCCTTCTGCCTTAGCCTGTTTTATTTTTTAATTGCCTCTCCCCCCTCCATGTTTGTTGCCATTTAATTGGCAGAATTGCCCATATTTAGAAGTTACTTTTAAGGACTGGCTTAGGTTTCTCCTTCTTCCAAGCATTTAGTGGTGCTTGCTGTCTATAGGTCTTATGTCCTTTAGTTTGAGAAGCTTTTTGTTTTGGTACATGTTTTCAAGCTCCCCTCCCCCCACTACTTAGCAGTATTAATAGCTGTGTTTGTTTTAACCTCTCTCACACCACTTCTATGCTGCTGATGCTGTTGTGATGTTCTCTTTTTTTAAAAAAATATTTTATTCATTTTTCAAGCCAGGGAAATATATATATATATATATATATATATATATATATATATATATATATATAGAGAGAGAGAGAGAGAGAGAGAGAGAGAAAAAACCAGGGCCACCACCTTGTGGGTCTGGCTTATGTGGGTCCTGGGGAATTGAACCCGGGTCCTGGGGAATTGAACCCGGGGCCTTAGGCACTGGAGGCAAGTGCCTTAACTGCTGAGCCATCTCTCCAGCCCTGATGTTCTCTTTTTAATCATAGCCTAGGGGATTTTAGCAGACTTAAAACATTTTTAAAAAAATTTATTTGCCAGAGGTAGGAGGATTGCCATGAGCTTGACGCTACCCTGAGACTACATAGTGAATTCCACGTCAGCTTGGGCTAGCAAGAGATCCCACCTTGAAAAAAAAATTATTTGCAAGCAGAGAGTGGGATAGAAGAGAGACACACACAGAAAGAATGGGCACACCAGGGCCTCCAGCCACTGCAAACGAACTCCAGGTGCATCTGGCTTTCCATGGGTACCGGGGAATTGAACTATGCTCGTCAGCTTTGCAGGCAAGTGCCTTAACCACTAAGTCATCCTCTGTCCCCTCAGCAGACATTTTGTAAAGATGAATGTGACTGCTGTAGTTTTCAGCTTTCCCAGGGAATTTATGTAGGGATCGAACTTTTATTCCGTGGCTATTGGTGGTGTGGCTGCTGGGTACTTCACAGATTGAATCTCTCGTGGGCAAAAATAAAGGTGTGGAATAGTTTGGGTCTCGGTAAGTTCATAGGTAATAAGTCTAGAATGGGTTAAGATATTTGGATTTTTGTTTTGTTTTTCAAGATAGGGCCTCACTCTAGCCTAGGTTGACCTGGAATTCACTCTGTAGTCTCAGGGTGGCCTTGAATTCACGGTGATCCTTCTGCCTCTGCCTCCTGAGCACTGGGATTAAAGGTGTGTGCCACTAAGCCTGGCTCATTTTCAATTTTATAAACACCAACTGTATTACTTTTCTAGAGTTGCCATTAAAAAGTACCAAAACCTGTGTGGTTTAAAGTAACAAATAACAGTCCAGGAGGCCAGAAATCCCAAGTGAAAGTGTTAGACCAGTTACTTTCTTCTGAGGGCTGGGAGTTAATTACTTCATGCCTCTTAATAGCAGCTGGTAGTGTGCTGAGAGGCTGACACCATAGAAACATGCCATCATTTGCCCTTCCCGTTTTCTTTCTGTCAATCCCTGTTCCCTGTACACATTCCCCCTTTACCTCTGTCCAGATTCTGTTTACAAGTAAGGTATTCATCATACCTTTATTAAGCATAAGTCTCAGTTGAGAGGGTTGAGGTGGCAGTGCTAAGTCTTAACAGTTTCTGATATGTTTAGAAGTGAAGCCTGGGTCAATAGGAGGAAGCTTTTAGGAGTGGTAGGAAGGAAGCAGAAAAGGAAAAAAGGAAAAGCTTGGAAGAGAGATGAGAATATAAATTAAAACTACTGGAGCCTGGTGTGGTGCACACACTTTTAATCCCAGCACTTGGGAGGCAGAGGTAGGAGGATTGACATGAGTTCGAGGCCAGCCTGAGACATAGTGAAATCCAGGTCATCTTGGGCTAGAGGGAGACCCTACCTCAAAAAACCAAAAACAACCCTCCCCCCTAAAAATAACAAACAACAATAAAAAATACTTGAGTTTAGGATTCTTTCTGAATTCTAATCTGCCTAGCACTTTTGCTACTGCACCAGACCTCTACTAACATAGACTTTCTCCTGCTGCAACTATGGTATCGTTCACTCCTCTGACACACACATGTGCGCGACACACACTCACACTCACATATTCTCTCTCCCAAGTAAATAAAAATATTTAAGAAAACATCTTGAGGCCATATATTTACAACATATTTTTTTTTTAAATTATTTTTTTGCAAGGAGAGAGAAGAGAGACAGAGAGAGATTGGGCATACCAGGGCATCCAGCCACTGCAAAAGAACTCCACATGTATGCATCACTTTGTGCAAATGGTTTTACGTGGGTACTGGGAAATTGAACCCGGTCATTAGGCTTTGTAGCAAGTGCCTTAACCACTGAGCTGTCTTTTCCAGCCTAACACTTCTTTTAAACAAATCTTAGTTCTTAAATACACAATTCCGAAAATTAGATGAACTAACTATCCTTTAATTTTATTTTTAGGAATATGAGAGTATGTTTGTTTATAAATGTAATACCTAAGATTAACCAGAAAATTTATGGGTATTAATTCCCAGTGGCGCCTACAATGTTCACAAGAATATGTCGACTGTGCTTACAACAGTGCATTTATTTTGCTGTAGTTCTAGAGTCAGGATTTTGAAGTAGGTATTACTAGGAGACTAAGACCCCTGTGTTGGGAGGACTGTGTTCTTTGGGGGAGCTTTTCTTTTCTTTTCCATCTTCTTAGAGGCTGTCCTTGTTTCTTGGCCAGCAGTGGGTGGTCACTGTCACATCCTTCTGACATGGTTCTTCCTAGCTCCCTCTTACACCTGCTGAAGACTCTTGTAATTACTTTGGGTCCAAGTACATAATCCAGGATAAGCTCACCAAATCAAGGCCATTTGATTTTAGTAACCTTAAGTCCTTATGCAACCTAATTCCCCTTGCCATGTACCATAACATATTTATAGGTCCTGGGGATTAGAGTTTGGGCATTTGGAGGAGTAGTTTTTTATGTCAGTGTGTGTACTGAAGGAAAGTAAAAGGTGCTTACTACTATCTCTTCTAATTATATAGGGATATAAAAATGGGAGCTTAAAAACGTCGTGTGCACACAGCACGGACCGAAGGTGCTATGAGCTCTGGGGTTGGTCCTCACCTTAGCAACTCTTGAGGCATGGTTTCTCTGCCCACTGCCCACATCTGGGAGGTTCTCTTGTTCTCTGCCTCCCATTGCCACTGGTGTGCTGGATTACAGAAGCCCACCAAGGCTTCTGGCTTCTGTACCAGAAGCCTGGTTTGGGGATCGAACTGAGCTACTCAGGCTTGAGTGGTAAACAACGCTCTCGACTGAGCTGTCTTCCCAGCAAGTCGTTAGCATTACTCACAACTGCAGCCTGAGAAAGTTTAACTAGTAGAGCCTTTGGGAAGTTAGTTACTAATATTTTTTTTATTTTTTTTTTTATTTGCTTTTAGAGGTTAGGGTCTGGCCCTAGCCCAGGCTGACCTGGAATTCACTATAGTCTCAGGCTGACCTTGAACTCATGGTGATCCTCCTACCTCTGCCTCCAGAGTGCTGGGATTAAAGGGGTGCGCCACCACGCCTGGAGCTACTAGTATTTTTAAAATCAAGTAAGTATAGTCTTTATAGCTTGGAGAGGTCATGAAAATGGATAAAATAGGTTATACTATATAGCCTATGCAGCAAAGAATATTTAGAATCTGGACACACATCCAGTGGAGCCAGCATTTTTGACTTATGCTGCAGAAAAGAATTTTGCTTGATTTGGTATGAGGCAGAGTTGGAGCTTATTAAGAAAAGGTGTTAATAAAAAGTATATTAATGTGTTAATACACATTAAGGAAGGTCATGAAAACAAGGTGGTTTTATGTACTCTGAGCAAGGGTAAGGGCAACATCAACATCCCCTCATGGATGGTGGAGGAATTCGTGTGAGGCCTCATCCTTCCCTGAGGAGTTATTTATTGGCAGTTGTTGGAGGAGGGAAAACATTCTTTTCAGTGGTATAGCTACTGGTAATTTGCTAGAGCCTTACTAAATAACTGCCCACCCATGTTCATGCAAGTAATCTTGATTAGCACATCAAAGTAGAAATAGGAGGGAGAAGAGAACAAGAGAAATGAAGGGGAGGCAAATCTGATCAAAATCTATTATCTGCTTTATTAAGAACTGTCAGTAATTTAAACACAGAGTAGAGGTGACCTTCTCCAGAAAGTCTTGTAGAAGTGTCTTAGCTACAGCTATCTGTATCTGAAGTTACGTTGCTCAAAGATTTAAAAGATTAAAAAACATTTTGCTAAACTTTTTATTTATTCAACGAATTTTTCTTTAGCAAATGAAATTATAATAAAGGAATTGAGGTTCATTATGTAGGTTTATAAATAAGTGCCAATAAGATACAAACATGGGTCAAAAAGGTCAAAGGAATTATATATAGTATACCAACATAGGTCACAAGGAAGTTAAATATTTGTACTCAACTTTTTGAGTTTTATACATTTATATATAATGTATATTGATCATACTGTCAATTCCTTTGCTTTTTCTTGTCCCTCGCCCCCTCCCACTTAACCTTTCTTCCCAGCTGATGTCTCTTTTACTTGTATGTCTGTCTGTCTCTCTCTTTTTTTTTAAGGTAGGGTCTCGCTCTAGCCCAAGCTGACCTGGAATTCACTATATAGTCTCAGGGTGGCCTCAAACTCACAGCCATCCTCCTTCTTCTGCCTCTGGGGCTAAAGGTGGGTGCCGCCATGCCCAGCTTAATATGCTTTTAAAAATATTTATTTATGTATTTATTTGCATGTGTGTCTTTGTGTTAAGGATATACCAGGGCCTCTGGCCTCTGTTACTAATGCCAGACACTTATGCCACCTTTTTCATCTGGCTAACAAAGGCAGCTTGAGGAAAGCAAGCGCCTTTAGCCATTGAGCTATCTCCTCCAGTCCATTTTGCTATATTTCAAACCAAGTATTTCTAAATCCACTTATAAGCCTGAATTGGAACCCTACAGTGGTGGATCTTGCACTTCATTTCACATTAACCTTACAGTGCTGAAGTCTTTCCTTACCTGTTTATTCTTCTCCCTCCCTTCCCTGTAGTCATCCACCTATGCAAAGCTTTCTACCATGTTTATATGGCTACTTTACTATTCATGTTATTGTAGTCCACACCGGCCTTGAATTTGTAGCCATCCTCCATCCTTTGCTTCCTGAGCTTCTGGTAGTACAGATGTGCGCTGAAGAAATTTATTGTTTTGTTATTGTAAAAAGAATAATTGGGTTTCTTTTTATGCGGATACTGGGGATTAAACACAGGTCCTCATGATTAACAAGGCTAACACTTTACCAGCTGAACTCTCTCTCCAGCCCTCAGGAATTAGGTATTTATGGTGGATAAAATCATGTAAAGATGAACCTAAAAGTCACCTATAACTGTAGTGCCAGTTATTAACAATTAATTTTCTCCATATTTTCAGTGTATATCAAAAATGATTTTTAGAACACTGTTTTATGGATAATGTGAATTGAATTATAAATGCTAGTACTTTCATAATTATGCACTTTTTACTGTAGTCTGTAATCTCCTAGGGCCCAAGACACATTTATTTTTATTGCATTTTTTCTCTATAATAACAAAAGCTAATTATAAAATTAAGAGTTTTTTTGTTAGAGGGGACATTGGGACAACTAGCTGTTAGTGACAAATACATATTGAAGGGGTATTAAATCTAAGATTGTATTTCTCAGTGATGAACAGATTCTGAAGAAACTCCTCAGCATAGTAATTTAGATTAAAGTTAATGTGAGAGCTAGTTTAAGTACTCATTAAGTTGTCTTTCATTCTGAAAAAGCTACCACTCCTGAATAACAAGTTTAGAAAGAAAATGGCTGTGCAGGAAGTCTTCAACTAACACATTGATTTCCAAAGAGTAAAAACATATTTTAAAAATAATTTTTATTTGTTGCTGTAAACGAACTTCAGATGCATGGGCTGCTTTGTGTACCTGGCCATATGTGGGTATTGGGGACTACAATCCCAAGGTTAGCTGTTGCAGGCAAGTACCTTAACCACTGAGCCATCTCTCCCGCCCAGATTGTTTTTTTAAAAGTCAATAGTTAGGGGAACTTCTTTCATTTTTTTTGTAGAAACTGTGTTTAAATTTAATTCCTCTGTCAAATGGCCAAGGTGCTTTTTGCCACTATGATTACAACATGGAATGGAATTGATTCTTTTTTATTTAATTTAGTTTTTCAAAGTAGGGTAACTGACCTGGAATTCACTAGATAGTCTCAGGGTGGCCTCCAACTCACAGTAATCCTCCTCCTTTGCTTCCCAAGTGCTGGGATTAAAGGCATTCTTAAGGAGTATCATCATCATAAGAAAAAAAATATGGCTCAGAATTTCATGTCTGAATATTGTTTCTGCCCCCTCTTCTGTAATGTTCCTTGAGCCTTTGAAGGGGTTCCTATAGTTGTCCCTTGTAAGGTTGAGCAAATATTTATTTTCAGCACTTTGACCAGCTATGTACCTCTACATTAACTTCTAGCGCCTGCTGAGAGAAATTTCTGTGATTGGGGCAAAGAGCAGCAGTAATCTACAGGCATAAACACAAATATGTAGAAGACAGTTTGACAGCTTATGTATTTAGCATAACAATGGTGGTAGGTTTCCCCTGTGGCCTATCACCTCTCGCACCTGGTTTCCAGGGTTAGGCATGAATTCCCTTCTGTGGAGCTGCCCTCAAATCCAATCAAAGTGATTAGTTACCCCATAACAACTATGCCACTATTTAAGATGACCTATTTTATGTGTTCTGGAATACAGGTGTGTGTTGTCACACCTAGTTTATGTGGTGTTGGGGGTTGAACCAAGGGCCTTATGAATGTCAGGAGAGCATTCTGCCAACTGAACTTCGTCTTTAGCTCTTGGATTTTTATTTATTTAGAGCTATAATCAGTTAGAGTTGATTTGACATTGAATTACAGTTACTGTTCTGGGGATGAAATCCACTGCCTTGCACACGCTAGTCACGTTCCTTTTTTTTTTTTTTTTTGGAAGGTAGGGTTTCATTCAAGCCCAGGCTGGCCTCAAACTCATAGCGATCCTCCTGCCTCTACCTCCCCAGTGTAGTGTAATTTTATCATAATCCCTCCATTACCTTCTTTCTCTCTCTCTTTGCCCCATTTAACCTATGCTGATCTCACTGTTAGTCATTGTTTTCGATGCTCAAATGATTCCAGGTTTTGTGAGTAGAAGCTCCTCCAAGGTGGCCATAATTCTGTTAAATGTAATTTTGAGTTTTCAGAAAAGTTGCAAAGTATAATACAAGAAAAGAAGTTCCCAAATATTCTCTACCTAGATCACTGGTTGTTTACATTTTCCTGATTTATCTTGCAAATATATGTGTGGTTTATCTGAATCATTTCAGAGTAAATTGGAGAAATATGCCACTTTAATCTGGGTTTGATCCTAGGCATAGAAAAAGAAAAGTATTCTTAAATTTTTGAGAATACATTTCTGTTTCTGTTTATTTTTATTTATTTGAATGCAAAGAGAGAGACGGAGAGAATGGACAAGCAAGGGCCTTCAGCTACTGCAAACGAACTCCAGATGCATGTGCTACTTTGTGCATCTGGTTTATGTGAGTACTACGGAATTGAACCCCAGTCCTTGGGCTCTGGACACAAGTGCCTTAACCGCTGAGCTCTCTCTCCAGTCCTGAGAATGCATTTCTTAAGAACAGGGATGGGGGAGGCCCCAACCACCAAAACCCATGTTTTCTTTTGCACATATTAAAATTTCAAGAATCAAAAGCTGGATGTAGTGGTACACACCTTGAATTCCAAGCAGAGGACAAATATCCCTACCTCGAAAACCAAAAAAAAAAAAAAAAAAAACCCAAAACAAACAAATAAAAAACCCCCACCAGAGCCGGGTATCCCAGCACACAGGAGGCAGAGGTAAGAGGATCACCATGAGTTTGAGGCCAGCCTAATACTACATAGTGAATCAGACACTGAATTTCAGTTCTGCCCAAGGCAAAGTGGGATGACTTTGTTCTCCCTGGACCCCTGTCCCCAGTTGTCCAAAAAGCTACCTTTCTCCTGTTTCTCCCTCACATTCTCCAGCTCCTTTTTGGTCTGTATTGACACTGACATTTATGAGTGAGAACAGCTAGTTATTTTGCAGATTTTGTAAGGCTGATGATTCTTCATAGTTGGATTTGGGTTATGCATTTTTATGCAGGAATACTGGTTCATCAGGTCTTTCCACCCGTCAACTACTGTGCTTTACATTGCACTTAATTTTGGGGAGACTTGATCAGCCGACTTCAAACTAACTCCTTGACACAAGATAGTCCCTATTTACCTTTTTCTGCCCCTCTTTCCGTCCTTGCACTCTGAAGCCTTTCTTAAGTGGGGAAAGCTAGTTAAAAGCCGATATATGTGTTCTGGATATACTTTCTCTTTTAAAAGTGAGATCACTGTAATATCAAATCAAATTAACATTAGTTTTTCCCCATTTCCCTTCTTTAATTGGATTGTCTGTTACTTGGAATAGCTGTAGTAGGTGCTAGAAAATCTCTTATGTGTGTTTTTGCACTTCAGTAGCACTGGAGTTTGCTGTCGGGCTGGGTAACTGAGCAGATGAATGGTTAAGAGTCTGTCCTGAGTCTTGTAAAGAGCTTTGGACCTTTGAACTGTGTTAGGTCTTAAAAGATTGTGAGGACTTTTGAAGTTGAATTGAATATATTTTTCATTATGAGATGGACATGAGTCTTTGAGAGCCAGAGATGGAAAGTTACAATTTAAAATTGCTGTGTTTGGGCTGGGGAGATGGATTAGCAGGGAAGGTGTTTGCCTGCAAAGCAGAAGGACCTGAGTTTGATTCCCTAATACCCACGTAAAGCCAGATGCACAAGGTGGTAAATGTGTCTGGCTGAAGGTCCTGGTACACCCATTCTTTCTATTCTATCTGTCTCTCAAACTCTCTCTCTCAGATAAATAAATAAAATATTGAAACATATATTTTTTTTTAAAAATTGCTGTTTGCCGTTATGATGCATACCTTTAATCCTAGCACTGAGGCTGAGGTAGGAGGATCTCTGAGTCCCAGGCCAGTCTGAGACTACATAGTGAATTCCGGGTCAGCCTGGGCTAGATGAAACTCTACCTCAACAAACAAACAACAGCAGCAAAAACAAAACAAAAAAACAAATTGGTGTGTTCAGAGTCAGGTTGAAAAGGAGTAGGGCCAACATGGCGGCCGCAGCAGCGCCCTCGCCGGCCTGGTGGCCAAAGGGCCCGGACGTCAAAGGCTGGGGCTGGGGTGGCATCACGTGGTGGTCATGGGGTCCGCTAAGAGCAGCCCCGGCCATGCCGAGGGCCCGCGGCTGAGCAGATGGCCTGGTGGGAGGGAGGAAACTTTCCTGCGAGTGCAAGCCAACTGGCAAACCCGACTGAATGCTCGGATTGGGAAAATGAAACTGAGGAAGCAAGATGAAGGGCAGAGTGAAGGCTCCTGCATGGCCGAAGATGATGCCGTAGACATGGAGCATGAGAACAGCAATCGCTTTGAGGAGTACGAATGGTGTGGGCAGAAGCGGATACGGGCCACCACGCTCCTGGAAGGTGGCTTCCGAGGCTCTGGCTTCGTCATGTGCAGTGGCAAAGAGAACCCAGACAGTGATGCTGACTTGGATGTGGATGGAGATGACACTGGAGTATGGGAAGCCACAATACACAGAGGCTGATGTCATCCCTTGCACAAGTGAAGAGCCTGGTGAAACCAAGGAGAGAGAGGCACTTCGAGGCGCAGTCCTAAATGGTGGGCCACCCAGCACCCCCATCATACCTGAGTTCTCTAAATGGGCCAGTGATGAGATGCCATCCACCAGCAATGGTGAAAGCAGCAAGCAGGAGGCCATGCAGAAGACCTGTAAGAACAGTGACATTGAGAAAATTACTGAAGATTCAGCTGTCACCACGTTTGAGGCCCTGAAGGCTCGAGTTAGGGAGCTTGAAAGGCAGCTATCCCGGGGGACGGATACAAATGCCTCATCTGCATGGACTCATACTCGATGCCCCTAATGTCCATCCAGTGTTGGCACGTGCACTGCGAGTAGTGCTGGCTGTGGACCCTGGGTGCCAAGAAGCTGTGCCCTCAGTGCAACACCATCACAGCTCCTGGAGACCTGCGGAGGATCTACTTGTGAGCTAGCCACCCAGGCAGGATTGGCCTTGAGCAACCCCACCTGCCCCCAACCTCTGTGATGGTGACCCTCTCCTTCTGTACATACACACACAGGACTCTGGAGCCAGAGTGCAGTAGCCATGCCTGCTGGCTCCCATCGAACTTGGGGACCATGTTTATTCTGGCCTCTGTTTTCAGAGTGAGGCCAGGAGGTAGGGGTGCAGAGTAGCAGGGCAAGGTTCTTGAGATCCAGCCCTCAGACTGACAGACGGACAGACATGCAAACACCAGACTGAAGCACATGTAATATAGACTGTGTATGTTTACAATGTTGTGTATAAATGGAATGACTTTGCCCTCCACCCTCCCCTTTGGTTGTATTTTTTTTTAAAGAACCCCCTGAAAGCAGTGCTCCCTTCAAGGCTGGCTGGGGGCTTGGCCCATCCATGTCTTAGGGTGTCTGCCTTTCCCTCTCCCATGATGTCCCTTCCCTCTCCCATGTACTTGGTGTTCAGTGGTGTATATTTCTTCTCCCATACATGGGGCACATGCCCCAAAGGGATATGATTCTTTCCTTAGTCTTAGCTCATGGGGCTCTTTATAAGGAGCTGGGGGTAGAGCAGGAAATGGGACCGAGCTGAAGCAGTTGAGGTCTGGGTGGCTGCAGGTGCTCCTGACTGCCCAGCCTTCAGTTGAGAACCATTCCTGGGAGTGGAGCTGCTGTTCCCAGGGGAAAGTGTTGTCTTCTCCTGTGGGCCCCATGGTGTGATGCTGTGTCTGTATATTCTATACAAAGGTACTTGTCCTTTCCCTTTGTAAACTACATTTGACATGAATTAAACCAATGTAAACCAGCAAAGAAAAAAAAAGAATGAAAAGGAGTGGACTTGTAATGGTTAATTTTTATTGTCAGTTTGACTGTACTTGGAGTCACTGAAGAGAGACCTGTGAGCATGTCTTAGAGAGCTTTAACTGAGGATGGATGTAGGTGGCACTGTCCCACGGGCTAGGACTGCAGACTAAGTGAAACAGGAAAAAGCAAGTTGAGCGTTATCTTTCACCTGTCTTGTTTACTGACTGTGGATGTGATGTGACTGGTTGCCTCATATCATACTCTTGCTGTCTGTCACTACTAGAGTTGCTCTTGCTGCCATGCTGAGCCTTTCCTTGATGGAGGACCCTGAACCTGGGAGCCAGAATAAACCCTGCCTTCCTTAAGTTACTTTATCACAGCAGTTGGAAAAGTAATTAATAGAAATATCAATGTCTCCCCTCAGGGAAAGGAGAAGGGAAGATTTAGCATGGGTTACAACATTAAAAAATGGGAAAGTACCTACTGAGCCACAGCAAAATCTACCATGAAATGGAACAACCCATGGTGACCAGGGAAACAGCACATAGGTGTACACTTTCTCACTGTCCTCCCATAAATTCAAAATCAAAATTTGGGGGATCTGTATAGATTGCTCAGTGGTTAAGGAACTTGCCTGAAAAGCCTAACTGGTTTGATTCCCCAGTACCCATATAAAAGCCAGATGCATAAGGTAGTGCATGGATCTGGAGTTTGAAGCGGCTGGAGGCCCTGGTGTAGCCATTCTCTCTGCCACTCTCTTCTCTCTATCTCTCTCTGCTTGCAAATTAACAAAATATTTTAAAAGATCAGTTGCTTCTAACTCCACTTCAAGAAGTTTCCTTAAACTTATGGTTTCAGTCCTTCTGTCATAGTTGCTGTGGTCGTTTTTCTCTCAATAAAAAAGGAGGTTTGTAGCCAACAACCCCAAAAGAGCATGGAGAAAAACTAATGAGTTTTATTTATATAAAATAGGCCACCTAAGCCGGGCATGGTGGTGCACGCCTTTAATCCCAGCACTTGGGAGGCAGAGGTAGGAGGATTGCTATGAGTTCAAGGCCACCCCGAGACTACAGAGTGAATTCCAGGTCAGCCTGGGCTAGAGCGAGACCCTACTTCGAAAAACAAAAAACAAAAACAAACAAACAAAAAAAAAATAGGCTACCTAACAATCACCATCTCCAAGACTCAGTCAAGTCCTCCAAAACCTGGACAAATTCACCACTGCATGTCATCTTTGCCCTCTAGGGACAATGAGTACATACTTTTTAATGTTGTACTCAAGCGTAATGTGTTCAGTAAAGGAACTATTTTCAAGATTAGAATATGCATATGAGAAACTTGAAATGGGCATTATAAGTAGCTTTTATGTTGGATATTATGATATTTGGGGTGTTTTTTTCTGGCGGTGCTAGGGACAGAATCCAGGGACTAGTGCATACAAGTGTTGTACCACTGAGGTACATTCCTAACCCACATGCTGTGAGTTCGAGGCCAGCCTGGGCTAGGGTGAGACCCTGCATTGTTGATTTAAAACAAAACAAACAAAACCAAAAATCCTGAAGCTGCGGAGCATGGAGACCAAGTGGATGATGCAGCATTGTGCAGCCAGCCTGTATTAGTCACTTCTTGTTGCTGACTGACAAGAACTCAAGGAAGGAAGGATTTGTTTCATCTTACAGTTCAAGGTCACAGTCCATCCTGGCAGGGAAGGCATGGTGGCAGGAGCTCGAGGCCACTGGTCACATTGTATTAGGAAGTAGAGAGCCAGGAATGCTGACTACTTAGCTGGCTTTCTCCTTTTTATACAGCTCAGGAACCTCCACAGAAGTGTAGGAGGTAAGGAGTCTTTTCATCTCAACTAAATAAATCTAGAAAATCTCTCACAGACATAACAGAGATTTGTTCTCACGTTGATTCAGAGTCCTGTCAACTAGACAACTAGAGATGAGCCATCACACTGTCCTTAACCCAGAGTTGAGCATAGTTGGCTACAGCCACACTTGTGTGATCTAGCTGGTGGGGCACTTGGACTGCAGCCTGAATGGCTTCATGCATGGTGGTGTCACCATGAAGCTCATGGATAAGCTGACCTGAATGCCACTACAAGGCTAACAGAGTCAGCTTTCATGGACGCCATCAGTTTCATGACTATCAGCACCATCTCTGGCAGCATGACCATTACAAGCAATAAGTCCATGGAAATTTGAGGCCTTCATTGACACCATCCCTTTGTAGACAACTTGGAGAAGTGCCACTGGGCCTCCAGTGTCTTACTTAACCTGTATGTCCCTGAGCCAAGAGGACAGGTCACTCTCTGTACCCAAGACTGAGGACGAGAAGAAGCACTTAAAAAAAAAAGGTTTAAAAAAAAAAGGTTTAGAGAAACTTTTATTACATTAAGAGAAGGAAAGAGGAGGGGGTGAGCCTGTGTGGGAGTAGGGGTCAGCAGACAGTTGCTCTGCTTCCCAGCTTCCTGAGGGTGTTGGCAATGTTGTCTCACAGTTGCAAGACTGAGCAAGGGCCCTAGATTTTGTTGGTTGTCCATCTCTGAGGCTGCCTGTAGTTCCTTGTCACATGGCCCTTTCCATCTGTCTACCTCACTTGGCAGCTGGCTTCTTCCATTCCCATAAGTAATGTGTCAGAGCAACTGCTGGCAGTGTGGGGTCTTGTCACATAATCACAGAAGTGACATTCCATCACTCTTGTCATTTTGGAGGTTAGAAGCAGTTACATGTTACACCCATGTTCCAGGGGAGGGGAATTATATGTAGCGTGTGTTGGGGTTCAGGAGGACCACTTCAATTTCTGCCACCACAGAATACTTGTGGGTGAGAAACCTTAGCAATCTAACTGAAGTGTAAGTCTCACCTTCTGGCATAAGGATGTCATTTTTTGTGTGTGATTATTATGTGAAGAATGTGTCTTTTTGTACTAAAGCAGTTATGCTGTATCACATATTATTGCATCTTATTTTAATCATGCTTTATCTTTGTCTTGTTATAAAAAGTTACATATATATTGAGGCAAACAGAATAGTATTGTGTTCATGCATCTAACATCTACTTAGAACACAAAGCATCTCTTGATTCACCTTGTATTTTTTTGTTCCTCCCACTTCAAACTGCTTCAGATTATCATTTTATTTAATAAACATTTTTTAATATACATTTTTTGTTTTGTTTATATTTTTGTTTTGGGGGTAGGGTCTCACTCAAGCCCAGACTAACCTGGAATTTAATATGTAGTCTCAGGCTGGTCTCAAACTCACAACGATCCTCCTATCTCTGCCTCCCGAGTGCTGGGATTGAAGGCGTGCAACACCAAGTCCAGCTCTAATTAATTAACTTTTGAGTGTTTGATTCAGGTTCTGTTCCTTCACACTCTGATTCCCTTTGTGGGGATGGGGTTACAGGTGCACAGGCCACACACAGCTGTTTTTATGGGATTCTGGAGATTGGAACTTTGGTGGTCTCAGGCCCTCATGCTTGGGTAGAAAGCAAACTTAGCCACTGAACCATCTCTCCAGTTTTTAAATTGCTTTTCTCTTTGTTCTGTTTTGTGGTGGTGGATCCTACCCAGGCCACATTCCTTACCATTGAGTTACATCTCCAGCAAATTCTTTTCTTACTCTCCCTTCCCCCTTCCCCTGCTTCCACTTTCCCTTCCTTCTAGGGCCTGCCCTTGTTAGGTAAGTGCTCTACCACTGATCATCTCTTCCAACCCTCCTGATTGCTTTTCCTCAGTTGACCTGTGTTGAGGAAACAGCCCTTAGATGACACATGGATGAAGAGAGGTCCTGCTGCCGCCTGACTTCAGAAAGGAAGCTCATATGCTTAGGGAGATTTTTAAAAATATTTTATTTATCCATTTTTCAAGCAGAGAGAGAGAGGGAGAGAGAGAGAGCTAGCGAGCGCAGAGAGAGTGCAGAGAGAGTGCAGAGAGCACCAGGGCCACCACCTTGTGGGTCTGGCTTATGTGGGTCCTGGGGAATTGAACCCAGGGCCTTGGGCACTGGAGGCAAGTGCCTTAACCGTTGAGCCATCTCTCCAGCCCTAGGGAGATTTTTTAAATCAAACTTGAGATTTTTCTTCTTTGCTGCCTTCTCTTCTCCTTTCCCCTTTTCTTCCTGGGTTGTTTTTGACAATAATTGTATTTATATTTACCCACATAAAAGCATGATTTATATATTATGTAGATCTTTCAAGCCTTCAGTATTTAAATGTTTGAATATATGAATGATTAGGGGTACAGGTGACATAGTTGTAGGGGTTATTTAAGATGTATATTATGTTACACTGAGATTTCAGACTTAAGCACATTAAATTTGTAATGTGTTTGTGACATATTCAGACTATTGTTTGTAGATTTCTTCTACATTGCTTTGTTTACCTTGGGCTTTTTTGGTGACATCTAGCATAGTTTGTCAGAAAAATGGATTTTATGGGGCTGGAGAGATGGTTTAGTAGTTAAAGGAGCTTACTTTTTGTTTGTTTGTTTGGTTTTTTGATTCAGGCTCTTACTCTAGCCCAGGCCGAACTGGAATTCACTATGTAGTTTCAGGCTGGCCTTGAACTCCTGGTGATCCTCCTACGTCTGCCTCCTGAGTTCTGGGATTAAAGTTGGGAATTACCATACCCAGCTATAGGTGCTTACTGTTAAAACCTGACAGTCTAGGTTCAAATCTCGAGTACCCATGTAAAGCCAGATGTACAAAGTGGTACATGCACCTGGGGTTTGTTTGCAGGGGCAGGAGGCCTTGGTGTAGCCATACTTAATCTCTCTAAAATTAATTTTTAAAAAAGAAAAATGCATTTGGAAGTGTTCTACACAGGTTACAGTTAAATGGAAAAAAGATATGTCTGTGGGTTCTATGGCTTGGGATAGGTTTTCTTCTATTTTTTTTTTTAATACTGTTGACACTTGGTTTATATGGTTTGTTTCTTTGCTAATAATCTAATACATCACTGAATGCTGACCTAGTCTCTCTTTTGTGATTTAGAAAGGGTACTTCTTAAAACACCTGTCATGTTCAATAAGGATATTTCTCTTTATAATTAATGTGTTCAGATTCCTTCTGTAAAGGCACTAGAGCTACTGTTGACTAGGCCCACCCATGACTTTTCACATAGCCTTTGTTTTTCACAGGAAGCAGTTGGAAGTATTTCTTTTGCTACATGAGACACTTTAGGACATCCAAGTAGAAAGTAAGCCTCTATTTTTTGAGAGATTTGGAAGAAAAGCCATTGTATCTGTGTATGTAATATATAAAACCTCACCTTAAAGCTTATTTAGTTAATATTTACCCCTTTCTGATTGCTGTCCCTCTTTGTCTCTGTCTCTGTCTTTGTGTGTATCTGTGTCTCTCTCTCCAGAATATAATAAGCTGAGCCTAGGTGGCAGGCAGATGTGACAGGAATTGTTGAAATGGAATTGCTTTTGATCCAACACTATGCTGAACTGGGCTTGGTGGCACAGGCTTCTAATCCCAGTTGCTCAGAAGGTTGAGTGAGGTAGGACCAAAAGTTCAAGGTTCTGGGCAACTTACCAAGTCCTGTTGATAATGAAAAGAAGAGGAAAAAGGGCTGGTGATTTATCCTAGTGGTAGAGCACTTGCTTAGCATGCATACCCTAAGTTTACTCCCAAGTATCCCAAATAGTCCTGTGTAGTGTTCCTCTCGTTTTTATCTGGTAGGTTACTTGTACCCTGCCAGAGAGCTCTTTCAGTCCTTTTTATTTATAGGGCAGTGATAATTTCAATCACTAAGTAAATAATAAACATTTCTTCTAAATTAGGATAAGATTTTAAAGTGTTTTTTGAAGTTGATGTACAGACTTTTTTTTTTGTTTCTAAGTATAGCATTTTGGCAAACATTGCTAGAGATTGATTGGTTGGCCTGTGTATAAAAGAAACCCGCCATGGTGTGGGTGGGAATGGCTGATGTGTTTGACGTAGCATTCACTGTCCCATTCATTGTTGCAGCTTGTAGATATTTGTATAAAGCTTTTTAGAGGATGTAGACTTGGGCTGAGTTTTTTTTTTTTTTTTGTTTTTTTGTTTTAGTTTTTGGTTTTGGTTTTTCAAGGTAGCGTTTCCCTCTAGCCCAGGCTGACCTGGAATTCACTATGTAGTCTTAGGGTGGCCTTGAACTCATGGAGAGTCTCCTACCTCTGTCTCCCAGGTGCTGGGATTAAAGACATGTGTCGCCACACCTGGCCAGGCTGTATTTATATTCTGGGAAGAGTAGACTACTTTGTTTTTATTTTTTGAGATAAAACCCTCTTATAGGAAATATGTCATAAGGCAACCTAACACCAGTCTTAAGCAGGTGCATACCCCCACTTCTAAAAATTTTAAGGAAATGAAAATGTATGGTGACAATTGGGTTTGTATTGTTAACTATAACAGAGCTAGAGGATAAAGTCAGCAGACAGCGTATCTTTGCAAACTTCCTAGAGGATTGACAGGCCTAGATAGGATGAGGAGAGACAACATCAGATAGAAAAAACCAGGAAGTGTCACTGCTGACTGCATGCAGTTGCCACCACTCTGATGGTGTTCAAGCTCCTGCTTGTTGAGCTATAAGAGCTGCTGTGCCCAGCTTGCTGCTATAGGATAAGTGCAGAGAGTAGTCTTTGCAGGAACTCTCAGATTAAAAAAAAAAAAAAGGTGTGGGTTTTTGTTTTTTTTTTTTAATCTGAGGGGATGAGTTAGGAGAGGGGAGCTTGTATAGTACTTCTGTTTTTCACAGCCAGTATGGGAAAAGGGCAGAGCTCTCCTAAGTACTTAATTCTTCTTGCTGCTCATTCACGCCCTGCAGGAAAGTTTGCTGGTTGTCTGCTAATCTGCTTAGACAAAACTTGAAACCAGCCATCCTTCAGGACAACCAGGCCTATGTAAAAGCAGAGGAAACCAAGTGAAGTTCTTGGGATCATTGTGTGGTGTAGCCGATTCCTTCAGAAGGGAGGGAAGGAGGGAGGCAGGCAGGCTGACTCAGGTAGTTAAGACTGGGAGAGCTGGAACTTAAAAGGTCACAGGAGCAGCCAAGAACTGTGGAAGGGCACACTCAGACCAGTACTGGGTAGCATTTGAAACTCCCCTCCTGAGGGGAGGAGGGAGGCTCAAGAGACACTGAGGTCACCAAGTCTGAGGACTCCTCCATAAGATACAGTGCAAACAACTGCTTGGGGAGAGACTCCTGACAATAGAGCTATCTGCAGGCTATGTGGTGTGCACCACAGAACAGCTTCTGTGAGTTGCCTCTTATGAGTCACCCATGCTCCTTTAAGCAGCCCCTCACCTTGCTCGGTAAGTAACCCCAAATAAACTCATTGGTTCATCCAAACTGGTTTTGTAGCAGTCACGCTCTTGTCTGTTGTCTGCGCCCCATGTGGGGTGAATAGACTTGTGTTCACATCTCCCTAGGGGAAAAGTTTTGTGACATATCTGCCGCTGACAAATCAGCATCTACTCAGGATCTCCAGATATCTGAGTTTGCAGCACGGGGACTCCTTCAGTGGCAGCAGTTTAATGAACGTTATTTCTGTTCTTGTTTTGTTGTAATGATCTTTATTTTTGCTAATTAACCTATGAAATTTTTAATGTTTCTTACAAATTTTTCTTACATGTAGTCAGTCATTTAACATTGCTACCTACCCCTTTCCATGCACAAGTTAAGTCCTTTAACAAAATTACCCAGCCATCATCTTCTTTGTATTATTTCTTGAATGTACCTGTAGATGAAATGGGGGAGATTTCATTGTATTTATGGAAGCACATTTGGGTGTTATAATCCCTGGATGTATAAAGAAATACTTGGTAGGTAAAAGCAGCAGACGGTTGAAGGAAGGGTGGATGTGCTCATTTTCTTCTGTTTTCCAGCAGAAGTTTCTTAAATATGAACTAGACAAAATGGGCAAATGTAGCTAATGTTAGACACAGCCACTAGGAGCTCTTGAGACCATACTATATCCAGCAATAACCTGATGGAAATAAGGAAGCAGCCTGGGGAAGAGAGAGTTGGGAATTCACGTGTGTACCAGTTCTTCATCTTTCAAAATACATAATTAAGTTGCTAACTGGGGCATGGGATCTTTTATTGTAAGTTGTGATAGTAACTACCATTAAAAACAAAACCCACTAATCAGGGTTATCTCAGAGCCAGGTAAGGGGCCTTGAGTGAGTTTGGTGAATAATACTTTAATTTTTGAATTTTATATTCTCTACCCTCTTCTTCTGTTTGGATTATTTTTAGATGTTAGTTTGCAATGTTTATTTAAAAAGGTTTCAGAGTTCAGAATCACTGATTTTGATGGGGTTTTGGTGAATGTTTTTGGTGGCCATTCTGAGACCTGGAACTTCCTGTTTTGTCCATGTCACTTCACCTTTGATGCCAACTTCACCAGTTCCTTTTCCCCAATCATTTCCAAAACAGTGGTGAGAGTGTGATTCTTTTTCAAAAATATTTATTTATTCATTCATTTAGAAAAAGAGGCAGACAGAGAGAGAAAGAGAGATAATTATGGGTACATTAGGGCCTTTTGTCACTGTAAACGAACTCAAGATGCATGCGCCACCTTGTGTATCTGGCGAGATTGTGATTCTTGAACAAGACTACATCGATGTCAGTGTGAGAAGTCTCACAGGACTCCCCTGGCACTCCTCACAAAGTAGTGCCCATCTTTAGTCACTATCAGGGTGCTGTCATATTCACCACCATTCTTTGACCTCCCAGGTCTGTGTCGTCGTTCCCCCTCCTGGTCTCCCTCTAGCACAGACTGACCTGGAATTTACTATGTAGTCTCAGGCTGGCCTTGAACTCACACACAGAGATCCTTCTACCTCTTCCTCCCGAGTGTTGGGATTAAAGGCATGCAGCGCTGCACCAGTCCAAGGTGATCATTTTGGAGAGAAATTCTCTAACAAAGCTTCTCTGTTGGAATCACTACCATGGAAAGTTCGAGTTTACCGTACAACATTACAATAAAAGAATGTGTTTTACTTTATATTTTCATGTGTATCATAACTGTAATTGTTCAAGTAACTGTATCTTGACTGTATGTTCAGAGGCATCAGTAAATTTGATTGAAGATCTGAATAGTCTTAGCTATGAAAATCTTGCTATGAATTTCCTAATTCATGTGAAGGTTTACTTGAAAACCCAGCAGGCAAACTCGGAATTAGAGCTTTTGAAAACCACTGAGGATTTGGACCCTTGTGTTTTGCAAGTAGAGATTCTGAAATCCAGAAGGGCTGAGCGGCTGTGTTGGCTATGTTCACCCAGCATTCCCACTAACACTTTCACTTCAGACCTGTGAAAATTAGGCTATTGCTTGACTTTCTCCACTTTGGAGAGGATATTGATGGCATCCACAGGGACTCCTTTATTGGTTCTCAACCTGCCAAGCCCAGGGGAAGAGAGACTATTTTTTAATCTTACAGCTTCTGATTTTTGTTGCTTCCTCTAATCGTCTCTTAGCTTTTGCATAGAGCAAGTGAGATTTATTACCATGACCCAGTAATGCGAGGAGTTTCTTTGTGATGAGGGAAGGGAGAGAACCAGTATTTATGGGACATTTTCTTATTCCTGATGAAAGTCAAAGCCCAGTTAACCTGTAGGCATCCTTTCACGTAGTTGCCTACTTCATTCTTACATTTGGGAAACTGGGACACAGAGAAACTAATCCTTGACCTGTACTAGAAACTGAGAATAAGTGTGTGGGGGAAGGACTTTTTAAGCTCCTCATGAAAGTCCTCCAGGTCCAGTGGAACATTTGGGGTGGGTAGGATACTTGGGAGTGTGGCATGTGATTGGCAGCTGGGTGTGTGTTCACGTTGCGCACCTGTGCGTGTGTGCACATGCAGGGATTGTTTGTTTGCTCTTTTGTTTTTTTGAGGTAGGGTCTCGCTCTAGCTCAGGCTGACCTGGAGTTCACTATGTAGTCCCAGGCTGGCCTTGAACTCACAGTGATCCTTCTACCTCTTCTACCCGAGTGCTGGGATTAAAGGTGTGTGCCACCACACCTGGCACATGCAGGTATTGTGTTGTTTTAGATAGGTACTTTTGAACATATTTTGGGTGATAGCCCCTTTATATAATTTTTTGTGAGGAAGAGGTTATTTCCTTTTGAATGAGTTTTGAATCAGTTTGAATTTTTATACTAAGTGGTAAAAATCTGGCTTTATGATTATTTTCTACATAGGCGAGAAGTTTTGTGAGAAGGTACTTTAGTTGGCAGAGTTTGGATAAGACTTGCAAAAGTCCACTGGTTTTGTTCAGTGCATTTTAAAAAATATTTTATTTATTCATTTTCAAGCAGAGAGAGAGAGAGAGAGAGAGAGAGAGAGAGAGAGAGAGAGAGAGAGAGAGAGAGAGAGAGAGAACACCGCCTTGTGGGTCTGGCTTATGTGGGTACTGGGGAATTGAACCTGGGGCCAGAGGCAAGTGCCTTAACCACTGAGCCTTCTCTCCAGCCCTGTTCAGTGCATTTTGAAAGTTGCTGTGATAAGTGAAATACCCAGTTACAAATAAATTATATCTATTATATTTAATGATTGTGCTGTGATGTTTTGTTTTTGGTTTAAAAAATATTTTGTTTATTTGAAAGCAGAGAGAGATAGAAGAGAGAGAATGGGCATGCCAGGGCCTCTAGCCACTGCAAACAAACTACAGATGCATGTGCCCCTTTGTGCACGTGGCTTATGCTGGCACTTGGGAATCGAACAAGGACCTTAACTGCTGAGCCATCACTCCAGCCCTGTTTTTGTTTTTTGAGGGAGGGTCTTGCTCTTGGTTAGGCTGACCTGGAATTCACTATGTAGTCTCAGGGTGTCCTTGAACTGACCAAAATCCTCCTACCTCTGCCTCCTGAGTGCTGGGATTAAAGGCGTGTGCCACCACACTTGGTTTGTGCCCTGTTTTAATATTTTATATATCACCTAAAAGTAATTCTTACAAATAAAAGTAATAATGAGCATATTGTCTATACAAGTACTGGCTGAACAATATTAGAGGATGTGTGCTGTTTGATGAACTTGACCACTGAACTCCCTACATCCCTTTAGTCAGTACCTGTCCAGTTTTGACTCATCAAGCAGTTGAACAATGGAGTCTGAGACTGTTGTAACAAAAATTCTGGGCATACACATTTCAGGCAGGAGCTTAGTGGGAATAGCAGGTATGCGCTTCTGTCCACAGGCCCAGGAGGAGGTGGGTTGTTTGTGTTACCTATAGCTAACTCTTCAAAGTGACATTGGTAGTTTTGTTTGGAGTAATGCATCAGCTACATTTATGTGTACTATGTTTTCTTGGATGTGTTCAAGGTAAGATATCTAGAATTATGTCCAGAAGTGCTTTCATTTTCTGTTCACACATCTGTACATCTATGTGGTACTGTTTGTGCCTTTTACATGCTTTAGGATGTCAGGTGCACAGACATGCTAAGTGATCACATTCCCAGGAACAGGACACATTGTAATCGTCTGGGTGAAGACCTCTTCTGTTGAGCTTCATTTTATTTTTCCTTCTCCATTTCCGCTTCCACGTCTCAGTCCTCTTCCAACAACCACTTAAGAATAGTAAATGTACATTCTCCCAGTTCACAACTTAACAGCTGTTTCCCTCTGGTAGAACAGCTACATAGGTGCTCTGTCAGCTCTGCAGTCAAATGGCACTGCAGTAATCATTCTTGCTAAGGTCAGTTCTGTGTGAGAATCTTTCAGGTTATGTACCTTGCAGTTGCTAGGTCACTGCATATGGCCTGCTTCCCTCTACAGATTTCAGCCCAAGAGTTGTCTGCCATCACAGCATGCTCCTGATGGAGCACAGAATTCAGCTGGAGCTGTCACCCGTGACTTAGGAAAAAGGAACTTGGGCTTTGCTTTCCTGAGAAAGTTCTGTAAACTTGTTTTTAGTCATAGATGAAAGCTATTAATCTTCAGTATCATTTGTTTTCTTTCAATAATCTCAATTGCTGAGATATCATAATTTACTGTATTGCACATGTGTGTGTTTGTGTTTATAAGTGCATGCCTGTGTTTGTATGTGTGGCCAGATTATTCAGGGATGCAGTTTACCAGGGATGCTGTTCACCATTTTGAGACAGCCTCTCTATTGGCTTGGAGCTCACCTATTAGGCTAGAGTAGCTTCATGGATCCACCTGTTTCTGTCTCCCCACAGCTGGAATTACAGGTGTACACTGCCATGCCTAGCATTTCTTTTTCTCTTTCTTTCTTTCTTTCTTTCTTTCTTTCTTTCTTTCTTTCTTTCTTTCTTTCTTTCTTTCTTTCTTTCTTTCTTTCTTTCTTTCTTTCTTTCTTTCTTTCTTTCTTTCTTTCTTCCCTTTCTTTCTTCCCTTTCTTTCTTCCCTTTCTTCCCTTTCTTTCTTTTTTTTGCGGTGCTGTGGACTGAACCCAGGGCCTTGTGTTTGCTAGGAAAGTGCTAAATCCCCAACCATGCCTAGCATTTTTATTGGGTTCTGGGGTCTTAACTCTCAAGTCCCAGTAGCATAAATAGCTTTTTTTTTTTTGCTTGCATGTGTATGTGTGGGCGTGTAGACATGCATGCAGGTGTATGCACAAGGAAGCTAGAGGTTAATGTTGAGTGTCTTCTTGGATATCTTTCCACATTATTTTTGAGGCAGGGTCAAAAATAACATGAACCCAGGGACCCATCCATTTCTCTTTTTAGTCAGCGTGTCCTAGGGATTCCCTGTCTCTGTGGATTGCAGGCCCACATTACTGTGCCAGGTTTTATGTGGGTGCTGGGGATCTGACCTCGGCTCTGCATGTTTGTGCGGCACCGAATTATCTCTAGCTCCAGGAGCGTAGTCTTTAAAGGATGTCCCTGTGATACCTGTATAATTGGAATATGATGGAATTATTGTCAACACTAAGATTTGTGGTTTTCATTTTTCAGGGCGCCAATGCCTCGGCATTAGAGAAAGAGATTGGTCCAGAACAGTTTCCAGTTAACGAGCACTATTTTGGATTAGTTAATGTAAGTATTAAAGATACTCAGTTCTCAGAATATTGTTTGTCAGTTGTTTGGGAAACAGTGAGTGCACTGCATAATTTATTAAGGACAAGTTGTTCACTTGTGGCACTGGACTTCCAAAGAAACTTGACTTTGAATTTTAAGATTATTTGAGTGGAAAGGAGATCAAGTTGTCTGAAGTCTCAGGTTAGTTTCTAACTTGTCAGCTGCATTTTTTTTCTATTTTAGTAAGACATTTCTCATAACTAAAATGTGCTTTATACCTAATCCAGTGATCTCAATTCTTTGAGAATGATTTAACTAGAAGTAGGGTTCGTGTACAAGTAGAGTTGTAGGGTGCTTGTCAGTTTACTTCTGACATTGGATCAGCACTGTAGATGTGCAAGAAAGTAGATCCTTATCCTTATTCTAGTGATTGTGTATTATGAAAGCTTTGGAAGAACTTTAGAGTTTTAATTTTAAATGTTACCTGTTCAAAATCATTGGAGAATATCACAAGTTTGTGTTATATAATTGTGGTAGTTTTATACCATTGTACATATTCCTAGGTGGATTCATAAAGGGTTGTGTGTGCTTGTAAGCATGCATGTGTGCATGTGTGTGTGTATGTGATAAAACAGGTGGCACAGATTATAGTAAATAGATTGATATCTCTCTCCCTAAATTCTAGATGTAATTATAATGAGGTGGATTTCTCCTGGGAATTTAGGAAAGCTGTTGAATCTGCATGTCTTCCCTGCTTGTGGAACCCTCTCCATGTGTGCAGTGTGTATAGAACTTACAAGTCAACATTCCCCTGACCTTTGGTCCTTTTTCAAAATAGGTTGCTATTGTTTCTTTTTTCATTTTTCCAAAAATTTCCTTACATTCTAAATCAAATGCTTTTACTGTTGTCCTTCTTTCCTAGTCTGCTGACTTCCCATTATGGTAGGTAGGAAATTTAGCTCTCTTCCTTGCCCACAAAGTTTCATTCTCTACTGTTCTTTCTATATACACATACCATAAGCTTTTTAAGAAAAATTACTTATTTGCAAGAAGACTGAGAGAATGGGCATGCCAGGGCCTCTTGCCACTGCAAACAGACTCTAGACACATGCATGTGTTTGGCTTTATGTGGGTACTGGGGAATTGAACCTGGGCTATCAGACTTTGAAAGAAAATAAATACATTTGACCACAGAGCCATCTCTTGAGTCCTCACTTTTAAAACATTATAATTTAATAAATTTCAATAATTTAATTAATTTTAATTTAATCAATGTTTAGTATATGTGTGTCTGTCTGCCCTGTCCCCCTTACACCTTTCATATGGCTGGCTTGTAATTCATTATAAGCTGGCCTTGGACTTGAGTTCTTCCTTCCTCTGCCTTCCAAGTGCTAGCTTTCAGTATTATTATAAGTATTGTTCTTAGGTGAGTTTAGTTTATAACTGTATTTTCTTTTATATAACTTAGTAGTAATTCTTGCTTTATTTTTCCATGTCCTAGATTTTCAGTTATTATCTCCAAAGTCTTCAACAGAACTAAAAAAATTAAAAAGACCATTTTGCTGCCTTTTCCCGCTGGGTTCTGCTCACCAGACACTCATGGACTACTAGTGCATTCAGTCAGCTCTTCCCTGCTCTGCTCGGATGGGCTCTCCACCCATGGCAAGCCTTAGCGCTCCAGTGGCCCTTCCTTTGCCACCTGGACGGGTCTTTCCAGCACTTCTTCCTGCTTTCCTGTTTGGTTTTCTCTCTCACTTTGTGGAATGCTTTGCATGGTGGTTTCTGTAGGGAATGTACATGAGAGATGAACTTTAACACATTATATTAAAAGAAAAACAGTATTTTGAGACTGGAGAGATGGCTCAGCAGTTAAAGGCACTTGCCTGCAAAGTCTAAGGTCCCAGGTTCGATTTCCAAGTACCCATGTAAAGCCAGATGCACAAAATAATACATGTATCTGGAATTCATTTGCAGTGGCTAGAGGCCCTGGAACGCCCATTCTCCCTGTCTCTCTTTTCTCTATCTCTGTTAACAAATAAATATATAAAATATATAAAACCACACTCTTGCAGTCAGCCACACGCCGCTGGGATGAATCTTCAAAACCAGGCACGGATGAATCTTCAAAACCAGGCACAATTTGGGGGAGGAAAGTATTTATTGAAACTACAGATTGAGGGGAAGTTCGGTAACAGCGAAGGAGGCTGGCCCTCTTTCACAGGTCTGAGCAGAGAGGAAAACTCATCACCTATACCACACACACAGAACAGCAAACAGGCAGGAGGGCCAAAGAGAATTTCTTCTCCTTTATATATGCTTAGGGTGGGGTCTTGCAACCCTTCCCCAGACTTAATGGCTTCCTGAGTCTCTGGAATTTCCTTCCTGCACTGCCCACACAG